>JAADXK010000005.1:0-98281 GCA_023337805.1 Globisporangium barbulae | reverse complement strand
GAAGGCTTTGGTTGTCGCCTGCGCTCACTCTTTCTGCCGAGTGGAGGCAGTTTCTCTGTGAGAAACTGGAGAGAACTACCCTATACGCTCTTCAAAGTACGATTTCACATTCAAGTAGCGACTGTCCACTTGACCTGGACGGTAAGCAGTGTGCCGCGGAATGTTGATGCCTTCAAATGCTTGAACTTGATCAATCAGCGACCAACTGAGATCTGCATGTTGGAGTTGACTGCATGCTCCGCGACTTTTAACTTCTCTGTATCCTTCCAACAGATTCTGGTCTTCCGATGCAGCCCTCGCTGCACGTGCTTGATCGCGACTTGTTGTGAGTTCGCGCCTCTCGCCTTCAGAAGCACCACTACGTAAGCGCTCAGAGTATTGCTATTGTACTTGAGTACTATGTAGCTTCCGTCACTGTGCTTGGATCGTCGATCATTCGGTGGTTGTTGACGAGGGTAATTGCTTGAATCATCGCCACTGCTTTATTTCGGGTTGAATAAAACAGCGCCGACAGAATGTCTTGCTGGTCGATTTCTGATGTTGCCTTGCGGTGATGCGAATGAGGTTCTTGAAATGCTGGAAAGTTGTGGACTAATGAATTAAATGAATTCGAAATGCAAGTTGCATTAGATACGGCGCATAGTGGCTCGATCAGGCTGTACCGGTATTTATGCAAATCCCAAGCGCGCTCAGTTTGTTCTATTCACTAAAGCTATTTCTTTCAACCACCCCAGCCATTTTTGACAGTGAGCATGCAATTTAACAGTTGCAATATCGGTTTATACCGGTATTTTCCCCAGATTTTAGTTAAACTAATTAGAGTAAGCAAAACAAGCAAAACAAGCCTCAAAATTAGACAAAGTATTTGACTTACAAACGCACAACGCTTGGCAACTCGTTTTGTCGTTGGGTTTTTCAAAAATGAATTGCTTTCGAATCGCTTTTGTTACAGAAACACAAAAAACACAGCTGAAAATGATTTGTGCATGTCATTATTTGGTGATGTTGTTTTCCACCCAAAATGCACCACATTTTTTGGATGATTGGGTGGTATAGTGGTCTCACCCAAACATCTGAAACCCGTTTTTTTCCACAGTGTCAACCACCTTTTATCCGCTGTCCACGTGCGGTCTATTCGTGGCTCTCGCGTCCCACAACCCAAAAATCCGCGTCGTCGCTCAAAAAAACGAGCGCCAACGTTGTCAGCATGGACAACGCTCACCATGGCCACGACGCTGGCGACCAGGACGCTGCGCGTACAGGCGCCGCAGACGCACCCGGTGCGTTCGTGGGCCTGCTGACGATCGACGGACACCCACTGAACCACTTTGACGTGCAGCCGCCGCCGCCAACTGGAGCTGTGCGCGAGGCGCCGCGTCGCAAGGGTGGCCGCGCGAAGGACCTGATCTGGAACGAGACGACGATCTTGCCGGACAAGACCGTCATGTGCAACCACTGCAACAACGTGATTCATCGCTACGGCTGCGCCAAGGTGGAGCGCGTGCGCGCGCACTTCCAGAACCGGTGCCTCACGTCGATCAACAGCAATGGGAATACCGGCAGTGGCAACAATGGCGTGAAGAGGCAGAAGACCGCGCATGAAGTGATGCTGAGTGGCAGCATGGACAGTGGTCTGTCGGCCGCTGTGCTCGTGGACAAAACGAGCCGCCGCATGGACTTTGTCGCGAAGATCGGCATGTTCAAGCGCAAGTTCGCGCAGTGGGTCTACGCCACGGGCCTCGCGTTCGAAGACGTCGAGAACGACTTGTTGGCGAGCGCGCTGCGCATTCTGCGCGCTGACGTGCCGCTGCCCAGTCGAGAGGAGCTGGAGAACGAGCTGCTGGACCAGGAGTGCAGCGCGTCGGTCGCGCGCGTGAACAAGGCGTTGCTCGGCAAGGCATGCTGCTTGTCCATCGAGAACTGGACCGACTCCACAGGCGTGCACAACACAAACTACGCGACGCTGTGCGAAGGCACGCCGTACTTCCTCGAGTCCACGACCCACACGCGCGGCGGTCGCAATGCCGAGCTGGCGGCCGAGGAGGTCGAAAACGTGCTGGCGAAGCACAAGAAATGCCTCTTCTACGCGGTCATCACGCCCGAGACCGCGATGATCAGTCGTGCCACGCGCGAGCGCATCCAGAAGAAGAACCCGCAGTGCGTGTTTTACTATGGCTGCGTGCTGCACGCGCTCCGCTTGCTCGTGAACGACATCTGCATGACGCTCCCGTGGCTCGGCGCCACGCGCGAGTCGGTGAATGAGCTTCTCGACGTCGTGAGCACGAACCAGAAGCTACGCAGCCAGCTGCCGAGCCTGCCGCGCGTCTGTGACGACTTCCGCCATAGTACGCCTGAGCCGCAGGACGCGTTCGACCGCATCTTCGAGTCCTTGGATGCCGTGCTGAGCGCCGAGAAGGAGCTCTACGCCGTGGCCTCGCGCCGGGACTTTGTGGACGCCGAGTCACTCGCGGAGAAGGAGACACTCAAGCAGATTCAGGATTTTGTCTTGGGCGAGACCTTCGTGCAGGACCTGAACCGCGCGTCCAAGCTGCTGCTGCCGCTGCAGCAGCAGCTGCACCGGTTCGAGAGCGACCGCGTGTCGCTCTCACAGGTGTACCACTGCTTCCTCGATTTACTCGAGACGTACGCGGCCATGGACTGGGTCTCTAAGAAGGACAAGGCGCTCATCTCGTCCTGCATCAAGGACCGCCTGCTCGCGATCTACGGCGACGCCCATGGTGTGGCGTACATGCTCGATCCGATGTACCTGGGCGCAGGCATGGACGCCGTGGCAGAGGAGGATGTGAGGAACTTCATCGTGTCGTACTGCAGCACGCTTGAGCCGACCAAGGTGCTTGCGCAGCTCGACAAGTACAAGGCCATGGTGCACGAGCTCAAGGAGTGCAACTCGACGTACTGGAAGATGCTCGAGCTGGGCGAAGTGCGCGCCTTCGATTTCTGGATCGAACGGCGGCAGTTCCCGCAGCTGCAGCAGCTCGCCTGGGCTGTCTTTAGCCTCCCGAACGCGAGCACGACGCCCGCACGCGCCTTCAGCGCACAGTGCCAGCGCATCCACGCGCGCTTCCACGCCAAGTTGGCGCCCGAGAAGCTGCGGAAGCTCACACAGGTCTACTGCAACGCGCGGACGGCCGACGTGGCCGAGCTCTCGCCGCTCGCGACGGGTGGTGGCGACGCGTCCGCGCTGTTCGCCATGGGTGGCAATGGCGGCAGCAGCGCAGCCACGAACACCGTGTTGTAGATAGAGACCGCATGCTGGTGCTGATCGTACACCATTTTGATCCATTGTTTATGTACACACACAGCAGCAGCAGTAGTAGTACATGCACAGGCAGAGACAGCGAGAGCGTAATGAATGCGCATTGAGCTCTCCATCATTATCACGTTGTGGGTTTTGAGCTCTTCGCAGCGACGCTCTTGAAAGGTCGTCCTCAATAGTAGCCCCAATCTCAAATGTGCCGTTTGAGCCATTTCTGTGGATCTGTGCAAAAAGGCAACAACCAACGCGATGGACGACGAGTACGCCGAGGACGAGTTCGAGGCGTCCGTGGACGGAGCCACAGCCCCCAGTGGCAGACATGCTGCTACTGACGCAGGTGCGCATGGTGAAGGCTACGTGTCAGAGGAAGAGCTGCGTCCGCCCGCGTCAGCAGGAGTAACAGAAGAAGCGCCGCGCCAGCGCAGCCGTGCGCTCCAAGACGCGCTCGCCGTGGATGACGCCGCTCTGCTCGCCTCTGTTGATGACGAATATGGCAGCCATGCGAATGGCAGTGACGATGCTGGTAATAGTGCTGTCTCGCGCAGTCGCGTGAAGCGCAAGAACGCGAGTGCAAGTGTCCACCACGTGAGCGGTCGCCACTTGCTCGACAACTCGCTCTGGACGTTCTCGATCTGCGCGACCCGCATTCGCGCGCTGCAGGTTCCCGTAGCAACGCGTCTTGCAAGTACGCGCATGCGTGCTGGTGACAACTCGTTTCCGCCTGCGATCCGAGAGCTGCGCGTGTTTGCAACGCTGGACAGGCAGGCGATGCAGTCGCACGGGTCCGAGTGGAAGCGCGAGCCGCGTCCCGAGACCCCAACGCTCCAGAAGAATCTGCGAGAGAGAGCCACTCGAACTAGTGCGAAGCGAGCGAGTCCAGGCGGCAAGTGGGCGTCTCCATCCCCGACGCCGTCGACACTGGGGCGAAGAAGCGGGTTTCTGGACGAAGCCTCGTGGAGACGAGACCACGGAACCCTCCGATGGACGTTTCCGAAAGAGACGTTCCGGAAGCTCAAGGCCGCGACGCCGAGAGTGAAGGTGTTGGTGTTTGGCATCGGCGAGAACGCGGTGGATGCGACTGTGAGGAAGCTCAGCGAGGAGTCGGCGCACGCGCACAGCGAGTCGATCGTGAGCTTCGGCTGGTTCTTCCTGGACCTGAGGTGCGTGCTTCGATGGTTAAAGTCTGTGTGGCCTTGATAAGGCTAACTCTTGCTAGTCGCATTGAATGCTCATCGTCCCCTATTGATGTCGCGTGTGCTCAGAACGCCAGACCTTCCGGAGAAATGGTTCAAGCTCCAGAACTCTCGCTTTGGTGGCGAGATCCTGATCTACACGGCGTTTGTGCCTGTTGGAACGCAACAACATCCCATTGGACTCTCGCCTTCAAGAACACAGACTCAACTCCAAACAGTAGAGCGGCGCACACTAAAGAGCGAGCTACCAAAGCAACAGCCAGCACCAGTGCCGATCCACGTTCCCATCGCAGTCGAAGACGGCGAGTTCCTGCGTCTGGGCTCCCGACAGGGCGCCGACATTTTCGTCATCTCCGTCTTCCTGCAGGCGGCGTTCAATCTCGCAGAAGTCGTGGAAACGACGCTAGGCTCGCAGAAATCGGCGCCAGAGAGCTACAAAGGCGGTTTCTGGTTCAGCTACTCGCTCTTTGAGGTCGTCGTGCGCACAGACGTGTTTTTCAACCTGGACGTGTCCGAGTTCTCACCGATCCGTGACAGTTTCCGCGTCATGAGCTGTGTTGAGGACCTCGCGGAGTTCTGTCGCCAACAGACGCTGGCAGTGTACTTGTGCACGTACAACCGCGTGCTCGGAGGCGTCGAGATCCCGTTTAGTGACCTGCTGACTGGCGAGCTGTTTGTGCAAAGTTCCAGGACGAAGCAGGCGGTAGTGGGTTCGCAGGCTGTGGTGGAAGGCAACTTTGCGTTCCCGTCCACGAACGGACCGTTCATCGACGCGTCCCTCGTTGTCAAGTGTGTCCAGACAGCTGCTCAGTCGACATCAATGAGCGCACAAGCCAGCACCAGGGTGCTGCAGCCAGAGACGAAGCAGCGTGAGCAACGAGAAGCAGAGGACGAAAATCTCGACGCCCCAAGCATCACGTCACTGAGCCATCTTGACGTGAGCGTGGTCGAAGAACCCCAAGAGCCACCAACAGTGCCAATTCGAGTATCACTGGACCAGATACGCCTCTCGACTGGCGCTGTCTCCGAGTTTGTCGGGGAAGAGAGCATTTCGATCGAGATATCAGTCGGTGACACGACAAGTTCCGCACCAGTGCGCTTCCACGCATTTTTGAAAGACCATGTGCTCGGAGACAACGACTCGCTGCAACTTCTCGCAAGCAACTTGACTTTTGAAGAGCTGCAACAATCGCAGATCACAGTTCGCTGTTACTCAAGTGAATCGAAACGTCATGTTGGGAGAGCGCAAGCAGCCCTACCATCGAACTTCACACGCATCCCAGCCAGTCCGTTGTGTCTCGAGATTCCTGTCTATGCGAAAGGCAACGAGCTTGTCGGTCAGTGTACGCTACGGCTGGAAGTCATAGCCGATGGTGACGATTATGTCTCGACTCGACAGTTTTCAAAAAAGAGCCTAACAAACCAGTTTCAACAGAGCGGCGGTGATCGAGACGTTCACGTGTTCCGCGTGTTCCTGCAGCTGAAGTCACTGCGGGACTTTGAAGAAAACGCTCAGGAATTGACGATCGCGTACCAGAATCCGTTCACTGGAAGAGGAAAAGGTGAGGAGCTAGTGGTTCGTAGCGTGCTCGTTGCTCTTTGATCCTGCGGCTCACTGGTATTTGTTTGTTCTTTAGTGGAAATGCCCGATGTGAAGACTGTGAATAGAGGTGAAGTGCTAATAAAGGACGCGTTTTGCGTGTTTGAGCTCATTGAGACCGAAGAGCAGGTCAAGCTGCACATGCAAGCGCCAGTAGCGATTGACTTTCTGGCTCATTCTAGCGACGGGTACGTTATCTTTTGTATTTTCTTGTTCACAGGACCACCTAAGGATGCTTCGTGCTCACATAACTCTCAACTGTGTGTGTTTTTCGTTTGACTATAGACGTCATCAGGCGGCTGGGAGCGCTGTCTTCAGTCTCAACTTTCTCTACTTTTCTCAAGAGCAGTTTTGCTGCGCTGCATCCAGCTGTGGGTTCACATTTCGCTCGCGAGCTGAAGGCGAGGCGCATTTTGAAGAAGCCCACGAGTTTTCAGCCGAAGATCGCAGTGATAAGGACCGAGTCCACTTGTTCAAGAGCTGTGTGATCGAGCTCCCTGTGATCAGTCTGCACGATGCTGACAAAGCAGATGTAGCTGGGACCAGTGGTTTGTCGCCTCGCCGCATTGGAACAATCAGAGTCGTCGCGTACGTTGAAGACATGGGCGTTCTCAGCGAAGAAGATGCACTGGTAGCCGAGAAAATGTACGTACGTGAGAGACCGGAGCCGTGGTGGCGATGAAGCAGAGTGCAGTGATTGAGTCTATTTCGTTAGCTTACCCCCAACTTGTTTGCTTGCCAGGTTCGTTCCACAAAGTTGGACTCGGGAAAACGGCAGACTCTACGATAATTTTACAGTTTCTACGACTCCACCTTCTGCTTCGAAGAAGGCGAGTGATGAGAAGCGAGTGGCGTCGATGATTGAGGCTCGAGACTATGCACCCACGCCTTCATTACGTGCTGCTGGTTCATCAACAGTGAGGAGAGAAGATCGTCGGGAAGTTGTCGATCACACCGAGTGTGAGAATGAAAAGGCCCACACGATCGCGCAACTCAAGAAATCCTTCGAGCGCGAGAAACAGCTCTGGGTGCAGGAGCAGCAGCAGAGCGAGCAGCTGCAGTGGAAGCGCCGCTTCGAAGCGATGGAGAAGGCGCGCATGAGCGAGCTGGAAGACGAGTGGGCACGGCGAGAGGAAGAGCGCAGCAGCTTGCTGCGTCTGACTCAGGCCGAGTACGAGCGACTGGAGAAAGCCCTACGCACCTCATTACTGGAGCTCGAGGCACGAGAGCGGCGACTGGCGATCGCTGAGAACTCACTTCAGAGAGAGCAGCAGGCCCAGCGAGACGAGGCTGAGCAATTCCGCAAACGACTGCAGAGCGACCACACGCACGCGCTCTCGCTCGCCAGCAAGCAAGCTGACGCCCAGGAGAAGCGCATTGCGTTGCTAGAGAAGCAGCTAAGTGACGCTGAGAAGCGCGCACGACAGGTCGAGGCCGACTTTGCCGAGTACCGGCTGCAGCAGCGCAAGGTGCCCGAGTCGCGTCTTCGCGAAGAGATTTCGGCGCTCAAGGGCGCGATTCTGGAGCTCGAGAAGCAGAAAATGCACCAGGAGCGCGAAAAAGACGCCGCAGAAGCCAATGTCACGACTCTGAAGCTCCAGTTGGAGAAACTGGCCAAGCTCGTGCAGCAGGAGAAGAAGAAAAATGAGATCCGCGTGGTCGAAGAACTCGAGAAGCTGCGCATGAAATACGTAGCGCGAGAGGAGAAATACGTCCTGGACGGCGACCGCGAGGAGCTGCGCGCGATCAAGAAGCAGCTGGACGAGCTCAAGGGGCTGAACCTGCGACCTACCAGTGGCTACGACGATTTCGATGTTGAGGCCCCACAACTGCAGCCTCAGCACCAGAGTTCTCCATTTCGAGAACAATTCCGGGGTCCGCCTCGTCGTACCCAACGTCACGCCACTCAGCGCCGCTACCGGACTCATCAGTGTCGAGTGGAGAATGGTGGTGGTGACAGCAGCAGCCACCTCAGTAGTCGAAGCAACTGGACGAGTCAGTTTTCGCTACTGAATGATGATCCTGAACTTCGCCGGCGCTTTCGAGTTGCCCCCAGTGAGGTCTCAATATCACATGATGAGCATCATCACCGCCATTACCGCATGAAGAGCCTGAATGGGAGCAGCAGTGTGAGAAGCAACAGCAGCAGTCAGCACTACGAGCACGAAGACGATGATGGTGACGACGAAGAAGGGAAAGACGAGATGGACGAGGGCTTTGATGACCATGATTCAGACCAGGGAGACGAGAACGAGGCCCAGCTGCTCAATGTTGCAGACACGATAGAAATTGAGCTAGACCGCCTCGAGCGCGAGCGGAAGCTCCTGTTGATGAGTGGCGCCTATAATGAGCAGAGCTTTTTGGTGCGCGAGCTCACGCGGCGCATTGAGGCGACGAAGGCCAGGTCTCGCCATCACGACTCGCCCCTGTAAGCCGTCGTAACAACCAATTGACAGTGTATCGTGTAAACACATGGGCTTCTTCGTTCAGCATCTCTTATGGCAAGGAGACTGGCAGCTAGTTGGTGACCAACATCGTCATAGCCACACTCTCTCTTTCTTACATTTCTCTCGACTTAGCAGGCTGACTGCTGGTACTGCACCAATCTAGCTGACCTGGTTCTTGAACTTCTCAAAGGCCTGGTTGAGCACCGTAAAGAGCTCCTTGGTCTCTAGCTGCTCCGAGATCGTCACACCTCACAGTTTGTCCGGATGGATCACGCGGATGATGTTTCTAACAAGTACACAAAGCACACGCACAAACATTAGACTTCGATTCATAGTCCCGCAGCACAATGCATAAGGCATCCATACCTATCGGCCTTGCACACGGTCTCATTATCAAGCGACTGGATCACCGACAGCTGACATTTCTGCAGCGCCTCTCTGGTCGAGATCTGGTTGAGCGCCACGATCATGCGCAGCAGCTCTTTGAAACCCAATGTCAAGGCGCATGTCTGAGTGTCACTTTAAATGGAGCAACCGCCGACAAAGTCCGCTCTTCTTCCTATCGTGCTCTTGCTGCAGGTTGACGATGGAACTGAGTGCATGCTCGTCGAGAAACTTACCCCGATTCTCGACAATCTTCGGTGGCGGACGGCCGTGTCGCCGTCGCTGCTGCTTTTCCAGTGCCGTCGTGCTCAAATTCTCTAAAGTCGCCTTGGATGGGCTCGAGAGCGCTTCGAGAACGAGCTCTTCTTTCCTCAATTGATCTTTCAAGCTCGAACATGCAGGTGCCGTTGGCCCCTTGGACGGCGGTGGAGAGCTTGGCAATTGCGGCAGACAGCTTGGATCATTCTTCTTTGGCGAAAAGTCGAGCGCTGGAAACGGAAACGTCTTGGTGGCCTCGACTGGTGGCTTTCCAAACGAACCGAGTGGAACATGCACCGTCCTAGGAGAGTTTGGCGCACTGCTCTTTGCGATTGACCTTGGACTGAGCTGGAACATTATCACCTTGTCACTCTGCGCGCTTTTCCCGAACGACAACACTTGGTCTTCTGGGTTCACCAGCTGTCGATCTTTCAGAAAATAGGCGAGATCCAGTGGATGTGATCCAGGGATGGCGTCAGGCGCTTGCTGGAGCTTGATCTTCACTTTGCTGTTGTTCTGGGGGTTTACACTTTCTCGAGGCATTGATGACTCGACTACTCGACTTGCGCAAGTCATGTTGTTTGCTCGCCACGACTGATGCTCTGTGATGTGCATCTTGATCGCTTGCATTCCGTGTTTCCCCAATACCACCATCGCGAATAGCTCAGCACTTCGAGGACCTTGATTTGTGTGCTTGCTGCGTGGGAAAAGCTGGAGAGAAAACGTGTGAACGACCGGCGAGTCTGCCGTCACGTACTCGTTCGCATACTCGTCGATGATGCTGGTCGTTGTAGTTACTTGCGGCTTTGGCGATGCTCGTCTTGTGGAGCTTTCAGCTACACTCTCTTCTCGTTTCTCCGTGAAAAGGATTGCACCGGGACCAAGCGACGCCACGCGCGTGTCAACTGCCAGTCGGGTGGGAGATTTGTTCAGCTCTAGTCGCTTGTCCGCTCGCTTTTGCAGTGTTATGCGATCGTGGACAATCGATAGACCACTTTCGATGATGTGCAGGAATCCGCTCTGACTTGTCGATCCCGACATGACTAGGCCACAACGAAATCTGTTTAACAACATCGCCAAAGCAAGTATTCATGAGACACGAAAGTCGCAGCTCACCTTCGTTCCTGTTAAATGCTCTCTCCTGCATCGCATAGTACAGCGAGCACAAATGGCCAGCATCGAGATTGTGCACGCCATAGAAAGCGCTCTTGAGTGTGAGCAGCTTGGACTCGAGACGCGCACATCGCGGCCAGTATGCGAGAAAGTCTTCTCGCGGCATGATGATGAGCTTTGTCGCGGAGCTGCAGGTCGTCGCATTGATCTGGCGCTCGCTCTTGTCGGCGAGGAGCTCGAAATCTCCAAAGACGTCGCCGGCTTTCATCGTCTGTACTGTGATCTTCTGCGTCACACTATCTTGGACTGACGAGCTGAGAGCAAGTGACAAGGCGCTCACAGCCATGGAGATACCATTTGTCGCCGAGCAAAACTGTTGAAGCACCACCGTTCCAGTCAGCACCAAGAAGCATTGGTCTTCCACGTTGTCGCCCTTTGCAAACACGACCGAGTCTTGCGAATACGTCTGGAGCGTTGCAGCAGTGCAAAGAGCTAAAACTTGAGCCTTTGGAGCTTCGCTCAAGATGGGAAGCGCGTGGAGCAAATCGAACATGAGCTCAACGCGATGCCGCTTTGCTTTCAGCAGTACTGAGTGCCACCGGGAGCGCTTTGCTCGTCCCTGAATAATCTGATTGATCGCGAATCGCCATCGCTCTCTGCTTGAGCTGTTAAGACCCCGCGTATTAGTATCTCATACACAGCTGTGCTAAAATATTCCTGCAATCAGAGCAAGCGGAACGTACATCGCTTGTCTGCCAAGCCCAAGGAGTTGCTGCGAGTACTCGTCGATGTTGCTGATCCCTGATCGATGTTTTTCTTGTCTCCCCACCTTCAGATGTGGTGCGCTGACTTCGTCGTGTTGCTGGCGCGTCAGGTACAGTAGTTCAACATCGTCTGAGCTGGAAGTGGAGGCAGCGACTGCTGTGGTGAGCCTCTTTGATCCGATGCAGCCATCAAAAATGGCTTCTTCACCAAAAACGTCACCCTCAACCAGATCAACGAGCCAATCCTCTGGTAGTGGTGCACTGGATGTGGGTCTCTGCTGTGCCAACGCGTGCGGTTCTTTTGAACGAGAGTATCTGCTTACAATTACGCAGCGCAGTCAGTCCTTTTCCAAATTCAGCAAAGTGCAAAGTTCACTGCGAATCCCCCACTCACAGCCGAATTTCCCCACTCAACACAAAGTATAGCGCCAGACTCTCTTCTCCTTGCTTGTACACTGCTCCCACACCGACAAGAAGTCACAATCGGACATCAGTATCGATCAAGGAAGAACCATCGCACACCGATCCAGCATCAGAGAACTCGTACCTATTTCGCCGGCTTTGATCCTGCAGTACCGCAACGAATTGGCTACGCACACTCGCTGAGCTGTCGTCAGGCGGTCTCCAATGTGCATTCTCTCGAGGATCTTGAACGAAGTGGCAAGCTGGTTAAAGTCAGTTGACGACGTAACTGCGTCGGAGGTGCCCTCGAACTCCTCGTGCATCTGGATCAGCCCGATGAGCTCCCGCTTCTCCTTCGAGTCAAGCACCGACGCTGCAGTCGTTGGCTTCTTCAGCGACAGCGATGCTATCAAGCACTTCGACATGGTGATCGCACATTCGCCACCGGATGACGGGTTCTGTTGTTGCTGCTGCGACATGCTACTCACTCGTCTTGCCAGGTTGGTGCATTGCTTGCCTTCTGTGTGTGACTGATCTGAGGCATCGTCACCTCGGACTTGGCGACCGAAGCAATCTCCAACGCCGATCTCAACACTGCGGTCGTAATCGCGCAAGAAGATGTGGTCGCCAGCATAGCGATCAAAAGGACACTTTACAGACGCCAATGACGATTGCTTTTCGAGCGCTGCTTGGGTCGCTTGTAAGTTCTGCGAAATCTTCCGCAGCAGCTTTGGCAATCGCTTCTCCTCAGTGCTTACAGTCGATGGCTTTTGCTGCAGCTGACGATTCTTCGATGCGTACACCTTGAACGTGCGCACGTGTCCGCTCAGAACGAGAAAGCTCGCGCTCTTCGTGGACTCTCCCGTGTCGTAGATGATTCGGCGCGTCGGGACGTGGATGACATCGATGTTTGCAACTGCAGTGCTGAGTCTTGTCCGTGGAATTCCACTGAAGCACGGGTTAAGAAATAGCAGCCGGTCAAACCCGAGTCCGTAGAGCGCGTCCGACAGCGCACCTGGCACTTTTGCTGACATCTCCGTTGCGCTTGCTATTCGCTTGAAAATTCGAACCGGGTTGTAGACAATGTACTCGTCAATCGCAGGAAAGCAGGTCTTGACAATGCGCGCTGGGATGCTGAACACATGGACAGTACTGCTGGGTTTCCACGCAGCACTTTGGCACGAGGGTGAAACAGCACCAGTCGGAGGTGGTCCTGCAGAGTACGCTGCAAACGAGAACGGACTCTTTGAGCCCGTGAATATCTGATGCTGTCCAAACGCAGCTCCATGAGGAAGGATGCTGACAGGGTCCACAGTCTGTATATCATCGCGTTCTACTCCACATTGATCTTGTTTCGCGCCGCTGGGCCTTCGTGGTGCTGCTGCGTTGGCTATGTGGAAGTCTTCTAGGATTTTCGTATTGCCGCGTATGAGTCTTGATTGGAATCGACAGAGTACTGCAGGTTTTGGAGCGACAGTTTCGATGTTACACCCCGACGGAATGCTGGCATTGAGCTGTTGTCCGGACCGTCGAGTTTTGTTCTTGAATGCACACACGTAGCCGTTCAGAACGACCCTCATGGAGCTCACATCTTCGTCTTCTTTCTGGATGTAGTCGACGATGTCGTCGCCAACGTGGTATTTCTCGATGCACGCGTGAAGACAGATATTGCTGAGCGTGTGCAATGGCAGCTGGTTGAAGAAGACCTGGGCTTGGCATTTACGCGTCAGGTACGCCGACACATAGCCCACTTGCTCACATGACCGATCTCGAGGCAGCGTGTCACTCAGAATTGCGTACGCTAAGTCTGCAGTAAACTCCGTGGCTTCAAGGTACCGGTTGAGCGTAGCGTTATAGTCATCATACGAAAGCGTCAGCACTGAACACGGCGTGCCGGTTGTGATCGGGTTGAACAGCGTGGCATCTTGAAGCAGCTGTCTTTCTCTCACGCCGACATCTCCAAACGTATCCCCTCCGACTAGTGTGCAAATGTGCCTTGACGTACCATTTGGGGAACGTGCTGCCACTTCATTCGGAACCTCGCACTCTTCTGCAAACGTTCTTGAGCACACATTCGTCTTTCTCTTTGTCATTGGCGGATTGAACGCATAGTCCTTGCCATCGTAGCTCCGCAATTGTGCCTCTTCTTGCGAGTCTGAGTAGTGCACACAGATTTTTCCGGAGAGAACCATAAACACCTTCGGGGTCGTATCGCCCGCATGACACAGCACTTCGTCGTTTCTGAACACCCGAAACTCGACTTTCCGCATCAACTCGATCCTGAAGCTCAATGGAAAGATGCGGAAGCACGAAAACTGACCAAAGAACTGCTGAAGAAGATAAAATCTGGCTCTGTCTCCAAAAACTTCATCACCCAGCTTGCAAGTCGCAACGAACGTCGACCGCGCGTTCACTCGCGTCGCTTTTGTTGGTTGAAACGCAGCGCTGACAGCATGTAGCAAGGAGGCGTCACAGCTGACGTCAAACCGACTGACTCGTCGAAATGATGCTTGGGTGACACATGCCACGACTGTTTCAGAGCAAAAAGAAGGTCAGCAAATCAACATCAAGTTAAATCGCAATCAGGAATTTGAACAGCGTCATTACTTGTTCGTGCTTGGGAGATCACCGTTGTTTCACGAAATAGTGGACCTGACCAAGCATCCTGTCCGTCACACACTTTGCAACATCAGCTATTGATCGAGTCTCGCTCGAGCAATTTTTACGGCTCAGTTTGGATTCGTACTCACATTGCCACATGTATTTCCGATCCCACACGTGCCAATGCAGTCGCCATACTTGACAGCATCTCGAGTAACCTCAGGGTTTGCTGTCACGAACCACTGCGTGTAGTCTTCACCAGTGCGAGCGTGCTTGGCATATTCCACACTCTTGTAGACAAAAAGCGAGCCTTGAACGACCAGAAAGCGGGCACTGACGTCGACAATGGCGTCGCCCTGATGGAAAAGCACCTCGCCGTCGTGGAAAGTTCGAAATTGCATGGCACGGGCTAGTTCTGTGAAGGGATGCGCACGACGAAATGAGTCAGGCATATTGGTATTTACTGCGAAGCTTGCTTAGCGTAGCAGGAGAGCAACAGATGCTGCTTGTACCATCAGCTGAAGCAGACGACAGTCCACAGATGAACCTGCACTGGCGAATGTAGTCTGCCTAAAAGCGTCAACAAGTGAACAGCTACCTTAGCTCAGCCATATTCCCATCAGAGTTTGCATATCAGCGAATGCTGATTATCTGGCAAACTCACAAGCAGCTTGATGTCGACATCCGAGCGATTCTGGATCCTATCATTACATGTTAAAAACAAACCAGCGTAACAGTTAACCAGCAGGTTGGCTCCTACCTCGAACACATACACATGGAACGCACGGCGTGCTGACGATACGCTGGAACAAGTCACGCTTCTTCGCAAACCACGCCTCCATTTGCATTGACAGGGAGCGTGCATCGCTCCCTCTCGCTCCGTGCCCGGCTTGTTGCGAATACTGCGGTTGCTGGGAACCAGCGACTAGAGCTCTGGCTGTTGTATGCGAGGTATGCTGCAGTCGAGGCGTGCTGAACGAGCTGGTCGCTCTTGCAGCGTTAATGCTGCCGCTCTCTCGTCTGTTCTTCCTGTCGCGCAGCGAGCGTAGTACCGTCGCAGCAGCTCGGATCTTGCGCCAACGCGCACGCGCCGCATCTTTCGAAGTGGGAGGTGTGGGGGTATTGACGCTGGCTGCACGCGCGTGGCCTGCATTCTGCGGCGACAGTGGAGTGCCGACGAGCAGCGCGCTCATTCGTGCTCGATCACTCGTGACGAAGCCACCCAAGCCGGCATTGGTCTTTCTGCACCGCTTCAAGCGCAACTCTGCGTTGGATATTACTGTATGTGATTTGCTACATGCGATTTCGTACTTGAGAGAAGAGATTCGCAATCACTCGTACCGCATATCTTGCTGCTAGTGCACCTTTTCTTTGCAAAATGATTAGCAACATTAGGCATATGAAGTAAAGTGCGAAAGAAAATTAAATTTACATCATCATAGATTTCCACAAGGTTTCGTCCTTTGCGACTTTCGTGCCTCGTTGCACTTGGGGAGCCGATAAATAAGGTATGAGTGCTGGAGCAGTATGTTCTACTTGCTGGGTTCACCTTTGCTGCAGATCAAAGTTCTTCGCGCGGAGATTTATGGAGTTCTCAAAGTCATTCATCCCCCATCAAAGTTTGCCCAAGCCTCAATAATATGTATTTTACGAAAGTTGAAAAGTGTACTGAACGGGTAATTTCATCCGGCTCACTTCAATGCCGTTCGTTCGCGCATTTGTTGGGTGGAGCGCTCCAAACCAGCCGATTTGGGATTTTTGAAGTTGACCTGCCAAAGATTCAGCCAATCGCAGGCCTCTTTCAACTTTGAAGAGCTCTGCGATTGGCTATAAAATGAGAGCCACCAACTGCTGAACTACAGTTTAATTTCGTACAGGTTGACTCGTTCGCCAGAATCTTTGCCTATAGTATCAACTTCAAGAAGAACAAATACTTAGTACCAGCGTAAAGGTACTCCATCTGAGATCGGGAGGGTCGTTTCAGCGTCGGTTTCAAGGTTTTTAGCAACTCTCACAAGGTTTTATCATTGGCTCGTCTTTGCCTGACGTTGCAGTGGTGGTGGTGTCGAAGTGCCCGCGTCTGCCATTCGCTCTCTTTCTCCCGCCCGCGCTCGCTCTCGCTCCATCACCCCCAGCGACACCATGTGCGGCATCATCGCCATCCTGCTCGCCAACCAGCACGAGCACTGCAACCAGGGGCTCTACGACGGCCTCACGGTGCTGCAGCACCGCGGACAAGGTGCGCTTGGACTGCCACCATGTCGGCATTGCTATGCAGGTTGACTGACAACCGACTGCGTCTGTATATATGTGTGTATGTATGAGCAGATGCGGCGGGCATCATGACGTGCGAGAAGAAGCGTCTGTACCTGCGCAAGGACAACGGCCTCGTGCGCGACGTGTTCAAGCAGAATCACATGGTCGGGCTGCGCGGCCCCATGGGCATCGGCCACTGCCGCTACCCGACCGCGGGCTCGTCGAGCAGCTCCGAGGCGCAGCCGTTCTACACCAACTCGCCCTATGGCGTCGCGCTCGCACACAACGGCAACCTCACCAACTCGCACGAGCTCACTGAGCAGCTCGCGAACACGAACTTCCGTCACGTCAACACGGACTCGGTGCGTTTTCTGTCGCAAAAGCGATTGCTTGATGCTAATGTCGGCACTGCCACGTGCAAACTTATTAATCATCCATCACTATGTATTTGCTAACATTTGCTATAACCTTCTTCTTACCATAGGACTCGGAAGTGCTGCTCAACATCCTGGCGGACGAACTGCTCAAGCGCGTGGACCGACCGCTGGATGTGGACATGATCTTTGACGCCGTCACGGGCCTCTTCAAGCGCTGCCGTGGCGGGTACACTGCCGTGGCCATCATCAACGGCTTCGGCATCCTTGCGTTCCGTGACCCAAACGGCATCCGTCCGCTCGTGTTCGGCTCGCGGAAGAGCCACTACGGCACGGACTTTGCGATCGCATCGGAGAGCGTGGCCATCGACACGCTCGAGTTCAAGCTGGAGCGCGACGTTGCCCCCGGCGAGGCCATCCTCATCAAGCAAGGCGGCGAGCTCTTCACGCGCTCGGTGTTCCCGAACGCTAAGCTGAGCCCGTGCATCTTCGAGCACGTGTATTTTGCTCGTCCCGACTCGTTCATCGACGGCGTGTCGGTGTACCAAGCGCGTCGCAACATGGGCTCGAAGCTCGCGGACAAGATCCTGCGCGACCGCCCGGACCACGGCATCGACGTCGTCATCCCGATCCCGGACACGAGCCGCACGTCCGCGCTGGAAGCGTCGAGACGCCTCAACATTCCGTACCGCGAGGGTTTCGTCAAGAACCGCTACATCGCGCGCACGTTCATCATGCCGGGCCAGATCGCGCGCAAGAAGACGGTACGCATGAAGCTGAACGCGATTCGCTCTGAGTTCGAGGACAAGGTCGTACTGCTCGTGGACGACTCGATCGTGCGCGGCACGACGTCGCGTCAGATCGTGCAGATCGCGCGCGAGAACGGCGCCAGGGCCGTGTACTTTGCCTCGGCCGCGCCGGCGATCCGCCACCCGAACGTCTACGGCATCGACATGCCCACGCGTGAGGAGCTCATCGCGTTCAACCGCACGGAGGAGGAGATCGCGCAGGAGATCGGCTGCGAGTGGGTAATCTTCCAGGACCTCCAGGACTTGGAGGACAGCGTGCGCCATGAAAACGAGACACTGCAGGAGTTCGACTCGTCGTGCTTTAACGGTGTGTACGTGACCAACGACGTGGACCAAGCGTACTTCGATCGCCTGTCCTCCGAGCGCAATGACGCGCGCATGCAGGCCAAGAACATGGGCATGGCGCCCTTCAGCCGCACCATGTCCAGTCCCATGTCCGACGAGACCATCGATATGTACAACGCACCTCAATAGACAGAGAGAACGCCGTTCGCTAGAGCGAGCAGAGCAACCAGTGACCTTCGGGTCATTTCGTTGCTTCGCTTTGCTTTACTGACCGTGCTCTCGCATGCATTCAACTTTTCATTCCTTTCCTGTTGCTTGAAAGCAATATAACTGGTTCTTCCTCTTCTTCCTTCTTGTTTGGCTCAGCGAATCGCTCTTTTCCTGTGTTGATCCTCTCATTAAACGAAATCCTCTCAGATGGCTTTGAGATTGACTCGCATTCGTCCCTCTCACTCCTGACTCCGTAGTCTTACCAGATTACTGGAACTGCACGTTGAACTGGGCAAAGTAGCCGCTCAGCGTGGTCAGCACCGGCGTAGGCAGCGTCGACTTCGCGTATGTAGAGTACTGCAGAGAAGCAAAATACACACAAATGACGTCAACAACATAATGATCAACGCTACCAGCAGCACAAAGCACAGCGATTGCCACTTACCACGCCCGGTCTGGAGGCCGAGAGCTTCGCGATCGATTCCGTCAGATAGCGCTTCGCCAGCGGGTACTCCGCGAGCGCATCGAGCGACACGACGTTCGCGAAGTAGAGCTTCGAGTACCCCGCTTCGTACCCCGTCTGCTCCAGCTCGAGCAGCGACTCGTCCTCGTCCTTGACGGCAGTAGAGCCGTCGTCGCCCTCCTCCAGAATCTTCACAGCGACAACGAGCGCGTCCTTCCAGAGCTCCAGCTGAGACGCGCAGAGCTCCGATTCGCACATCAGACGCGTGAGGCCGATCACGCACACTTTCCGCTCCACGGCTCCGCGCGCTCGGATCACGTGCTCCAGCCACACTGAGCGCAAGAACATCGTCGACATGCTATTACAACATCCACACACAGAAAAAGAAAGATCCGTTAGCTCCGAACCCACATACGATCTATCAAACACGCACGACCACCAACCAACGTACCCAGCCTGAAGTGCTTCCAGCGCGCCCAACAACGCGTCTGGACCCAGCTTGCCAATCAAGATCGACACCGTGTAGATCAGGTCCTTCGCGTATCCGGCAGCGTTACGGCCGCTCATTCGCGACTGCAGGCGGATCATGAGGATCTTGATGATTTCGTTCAAAAAGTTGGCGTACGAAGTGAACGGCATGTTGGCAAAGAGACCACGCAGCAGCGAGAAGCCAAATGCCTCGGTCGTGCGCGACGAGATGAGCTTCTGGAACACGCCCAAGATGCCCGGCACGGACTGCGCGACATCGCTTGGGGCCTTGCGCATGTAAGCCTCGATCAGCTTCACGATCGCTGGCACGTTGCTGACGCGGTCCCACAGCGCTGGCGCCAGCAGCACCGGGAACATGCTCATGTACGCTGGCGAGACACCGCTTGGTCGCAGGTCCAGCATCTGTGCGAGAACCTGGTACACGTACGGCGACAGCGCCTCTACGTCGTTCGCCAGCACCTTCTGGAAAGGCGGGAAGAGCAGCTCTTCAAAACGCTCCGTAGCGCCAGGGTTCGCCTTGCACACGTTCAGGATGAGTACAGAGAGCGACTCGAACAAAAAGTGGCTGAACGACGGGTTGCTCGGGTTCGCGCAAATGCGGTTCAAGATGCTCGTGAGCTTCTCGACCGCAATGTCCGTAAGCGGCAGGATGTCTTCCTTGGCGACGTTCATCACGCGCATCACGACTTTCATCAGGTAGTCGTTCTCAGGGTAGCTGGGCTGCTCGAGGATGTTGAACACGTGCTGGAGCAGCTTGCTCAGATACGGTGCCAGGCGCTCGCGCGAAAAGCGCAGCGTGCCATTCTCTTCCTTCACGGTCAGCAGGCGCTCGACGCATGCCGCAGCGTAGGTGTGCACCACAAACTGGGACGGGTCCATGCAGTTGAGCAGCTGTGGGAAGAGTTGGTCCATGATCTCCACGCTCAGTTGGCTTCGGAACGTCGACACAAACTTGATCGCGTCGGCCTTGAGAATGAGCGACGCCTGCTTCGCACTGGAGAGCTCGGGCAGCACCTCCGCCAAGAAGAAGTCCATCAGCGGCACGCGAGGATTGATCTCAGACACACCTCGCAAACGGGACTGCTTCAAAGCTGAGAGTGCGATAACCAGGTTAATCTGTCGTGAGGATGAAGAGACACAAAAAGTGGTCAGCACGAATTATTGACATGAGCAACATGATCGTTCAACCTAAGCAGCCAACGTACCGAGACATCCTTGAGCGCCCAGTTGCTCGCAGGGTCGGCCTTGTACTGCTGCAGGTGTGACTGGATCGTGGCCATGCAGATCTGCGTCACGCTTTCGTTGAACACGCCGAGGAGACCGCGGATCAGATCACGCGCAGCGCTGCGTCTGCTGTCGCCGTCGGATCCTTCAATGTCGCGGCGAATGTAGTCCATTGGGTTGTCTTCAAAGACCTCTTCGTCTGAAGAGCGCAGCTGGAGATTCGTCACTACGATGCCGCACAGTTCGGTCAGCACCTGCGGCGACTCGAAGAGCGCGCGGTTGAAGCTGCGCGATGCCACGGACGTGAGGAACTTGAGGCACTTCGCCGCGAGCTCGTCGTGCTTTGGGTAGAGCGTGATGCGCTTGGCAAGCAAATGCCAGATGACCTATAGAGAAGAACAAACGACAATGTCAAAATCAGACACGCACGGGATGTTTACGTCTCAATAGCGCTCGCAAAGTGCACCTCGATGAACTTCTGCAGGAACGGCTTGAATTCCTCATCGTACTTCTCGGCGTACAGGTTGATGTTCTCCACGATCGCGACGAGCAGCAAGTCGATCGGGTCCGGCTCGTCCTCGTGGTCGCTGTCCACCAGCGCCGGGTTGTTGTACTCAAAGAATGACAGGAACTGCTCCATCCACTCGGCGATATGGTCTTCAAAGTACTCGGGGAGGTCCAGCCAGTTGAGCGAGTAGAAGATCCGGCTCATGAGGCGAAGCGCCGTGAGCATCTGCGTCTGCTGCTGCTTCTGAGCGCCAGGCGCGCGAAGCGCAGCCCCCGTCTCTTTGTAGAAGTGCAAAAGCGGTTCCTACGCACGTGTACGCAGCAAAAACGATTAGTAGATTATATAACAGCATCATAGAACATGATATGGTGTACCTGGAAAGTACCCAAGCAGTGCTTGAGCTCGAGGAAGAGGCTGTCGGACTTGAAGACGTTGCGGAAACGCTTGAAGATTGTGTTGGCCGTCATGAGCACGCCAATGCGCACCTGCCAATCCTGCTCGGTCTGCAGCTTCTGCACAAGCTGCATGAGCAGGTTCTCCCAGTTGGCCGGGAAGTCGTACTCGCCGATCGTCGTGAGCGCCTCAATGAGCTGCTTCTGGATCGACTCGGGCATGCGGCACATGAGTTCTACGAGGTGCTCCTTCACGACGTTCTTCTCGTTGAGCGGCACGCAGTCCTGCTTCTCCGGGTCCCAGTTGTTCTTGATGAAGTTCTTGAATACGAGCGCAGCCGAGAGGCGGATCGAGCGCTCCTCCGTGCCGTTCTCAAGCACCTGCAGCAGCAAGAGCACGTAGTTGGGCTGCGCCGCGAGCGTCGCGAGGAACCTCTCAGCGGCTTTGCGCGTCGGGCCCTCGGGCGAGAGCGTCTGCTCCAGCGCAGAGCGCAGCATTTGCATCTTATGGTCCGCCATCCTGTCGCCTTGCCTTCTTCCTTTCTGCTCTTTACGCACAGCCACGCTCGCTCGCGTTCTGCTGGGTTGGTTGCCGCTGTCTTTGGATTCGAGCTGCTGTCGGCTGTCTTTGGTCTCGAAAAAGACATTTCACTCGATTTCACTATGCTGTTGATACCTCTGCTGGATCGAGCTCAAAGCGTCAATGGCATAGTGAAATCGAGTCAATGTCTTTGAGAATGATCGAAAAGAAGCACTACAACTCGAATAGAGGCACCACCAAGTTGATTCGAGAACTCTTGGCAGGTGGACGATTCATTCCGCAATTCATTTTTGAGCTGATGAAAATAATTTCAGGCATACAAAACTATACTTGAATATGGATGAATTTTGATCATATGCCAAGGAAGTGAAGTGAAACGTTGACATCAACCCACACGCTAACATGACCAAGCCGCGCATCCTGCTCTGCGCGAGCGGCAGCGTCGCGACCGTCAAAGTGCCGGAGATCGCACTCAAGCTCGCGGTCTTCGCAAAGGTTTGTGCGACGTATGAGCTCATACAGCACTCGCTATGTAGCACGATCGAGTGACGACTGCTAACGGCGTTATGCTCTTGCTGCACGCACTCGCAGGTGAAGGTGGTTGTGACGAAAGCCGGCGCGTTCTTTCTCGAGAAGGTGAAAGACTATAACTCGCTAGTGTGGGAAGAATTTGAGAAGAAGAGCAGAGCGTACGGTGAGCCCAAGCGAGAAAACTGTTGTGATGACATCGAGATCTTCCGAGACGAGCACGAGTGGGATGCGTGGAAAGTCGTCGGCGATAAGGTCCTGCACATCGAGGTACGTTTGTAGCACAACTGCGAACGAAGCGATTGGTGGTCACTACTCCATGGCATTCGCTAATGTGTTCTTGCATAATGATGCAGCTAAAAGACTGGGCAGATGTGATTCTCATGGCACCGATGTCGGCGAACACGCTGGCGAAGATCGCGAATGGACTCTCCAGCAACCTCCTCGTACGTGCAACTAGCTGTCGGTCGATGCGTCTGTTTCGCTCTACTCACAGTTGCTTCACTTTCGTTGCACAGACTTGCATTGCGCGGGCGTGGAGCACCAAGAAGCCATTCTTTTACGCACCTGCGATGAACACCGACATGTGGGACCACCCGGTGACGGCAAGGCACTTGAAGACGCTGACAGAGTTTGGCTATCAAATGATTCCGCCAGTGGAGAAGATGCTCGCGTGCGGTGTCGTTGGTACATACCGTGCACATGATGAAAGGAAAACGCACAATGACTGCGGCGTTGATCTATTTGAAAGTACATTCTCTAACGCGCGGTTGTTATTACATTCTAGGCGTCGGAGGACTCGCTGCTGTCGACGACATTGTGCAGGTCATGATGGAAAAACTCTACACGAGCCAATAATAACGGTAGAACCATGTAAAAAATCTATAGAGGCGATGTGGCTTCGATCGTCGTCATGTCGACGCCAAACACCTCCTGAATCGCCTCAATCGCTGCGTGCTCGACGTCCTTTGGCGTCACATTCGGTTTCAGCCTCTCGACGCTCGTCACCGCGCGATCGTCGATGCCGCATGGGATGATTTGATCGAATGCGCGCAGGTCCGTCGTCGTGTTGATCGCGAAGCCGTGCATCGTGATCCATCTCGACGCGTGCGTGCCCACCGCCGCAATCTTCCTCATGTCGCGTCCGTCGATGGAGCTGCTCGAGTTCCCGCCTTCCTCTTCGACCCAGACGCCAGTGAGCCCATCGACACGCTCGCCCTTGATGTCGAACTTGGCGAGCGTCTGGATGACCACTTCTTCTACCTGGCGCAGGTACCAGTGCAGGTCTCGCTTGTGGAAGTTCAAGTCCAGGATTGGGTACATGACGACTTGGCCGGGGCCGTGGTACGTGACCTCACCGCCGCGGTCCACACGGATGAGCTTGAGGTGCGTGTCCACCAGCGGGTCGAACTTGACGTTGTCCATTGTCGCGCCACGGCCGAGCGTGTACACGCTTGGATGCTCCAGCACGAGCACAACATCCTGTTCGATGGGCTTGAGCTCGCGCGAAGCGGCGATGCGCCGCTGGATGAGCTGTTTCTGCCAGTCCCACGCAGTCTCGTACTCCACCGAGCCCAGGCGGTACGCCACGCACTTGCGCAGCGCGCTGGCTCCGGTGCTATCGAGTGCGATAGTAGACGCCGTTTTTGCCACGCTGCTCTTCGAGATCGTCGCTGGGAACGCAGACGCGCGGCGCCATCCGCATCGACGCAGCATTTTTCTGCACCACCACTGGAACGACTGCTTTTGGCTGTGGAAGCAAGTCGTTCGATGAACGTGTCACTAAATCGGGGAATGACCATTAGATTGCCAGGATGAGTCATTAGAACGGGGATTGGCGTTACCGATTGTGAGTGAAGGTCGTCTCGTTCAGTTTTGCTCAAAAATGGCGCCAACAACCAGTCAAGAGCTCAAGGCGAACCTTGTGAGCTGACGGCCGGCCTGGCAGCGTGGCTTCGTCGCTCATTCACGCTTTTGCAGCCAACTGCGTACACACACAACACTGCCCGCAGCTAAAGTCAGAGGTGATGGACAAGGTGGTGCAGAAGCTCCAGGACCACGAGGAGACCCCCATTGACGCAGTGCTTGTCAAGAAGTTTGCGGCCGCAGACCCGCCGGCGTTGCTACACAATGTCAACCTTCACGACTACCAGTTGCACGGCATGCGCTGGCTACTAACCAAGTACGCACAGCAGCTGAATCCGATCCTGGGTGACGAGATGGGGCTCGGCAAGACGCTCCAGGTGATCGCGTTCATTGCATCGCTCATTGAGCATTTCGACAGCGCTGTGGCAACAACCGCTTCGTCCGGGGACAAGACATCGCTGTTTCTGGTCGTTGCACCACTGAGCGTATTGCCCAACTGGATGGAGCAGTTTGAGCGCTTTGCGCCGGCCATTGATGTGCTCATGTTTGCGGGCGAGAAGAAAGACCGACAAGCGGTCGAGGCGGAGGTGCTCCAGACGAAGGCAAAGGTGCGTCAGTCTCTCCAGACATGCTATCAGAGTAGTATCTCTGGGGTGTTGTGGTTCCTGAGCTGATAGCGTGAATGTCATGCGTTTGCTGTAATCCAGTCGCTGGTGCTCGTGACGTCGTACGAAATGGTGCTGTTCAATACGGACTTCTTCAGCAAGGTCGATTGGAAGCTCATGATTCTCGACGAGGGCCACCGCCTGAAGAACTCGAAGGGAAAGCTCTACGACGCGCTCGTGACGCGCGTGCTCGTGAAGCACAAGGTGATTCTGTCTGGAACGCCCATCCAGAACGACCTCGTGGAGCTCTACAGCCTCCTGTCGCTGCTGAACCCGAGCATTTTCAACAACCACGAGCTCTTTGAAGCCACGTTTAAGGACTACTTCTCAGCCAAAGCCCAACAACTCGACGTGACACAAAATACAAAATCCAAGTACCTGATTGCAGCGGAAGACCTAATGCGCGACATCCTCACGCCGCTGCTGTTGCTGCGCACCGTGCAGGACGTCCACTCGTCCTTCACGCTCCCGCCAATCTCGGAGATGGTCGTCCACACGCCGCTGTCGCCCATGCAACGAGAGCTCTACAAGGAGGTCGTCGCAAAGAACAGCGACCTGGTTAACAGCATCGCACAACTACACAGTTCAGCGTCCAGAGTGAACCTGACGAACATCCTGCCGCAGCTGCGCAAGATCTGCAATCACCCGTACATGTTTCCGGGCACCGAGCCCGAGCCGTTCTGCGAGGGGAGCCACCTGTACGAGAACAGCGGGAAGCTCTACGTGCTGCAGCAGCTACTGCCGCGTCTCAAGGCCGATGGCCACTGTGTGCTGCTCTTCAGTCAGTCG
Organism: Globisporangium barbulae; assembly: GCA_023337805.1. NCBI lineage: Eukaryota > Oomycota > Peronosporomycetes > Pythiales > Pythiaceae > Globisporangium > Globisporangium barbulae. The sequence continues at coordinate 72,843 of JAADXK010000005.1, read as the reverse complement.
ACTGCGTTCCTTGACATCATCCAGGACTTCCTCACCATGGAGAGCTTCTCCTACGAGCGCATCGACGGTTCGGTGCGCGGCAAGGAGCGCTGGCAGGCGATCGAGCGTTTTCGCAAAGACCCCGACACCTTCGTCTTCCTGATCAGCACGCGCTCGGGAGGCGTGGGGCTGAATCTGCAGCGCGCTGACACTGTGATCTTCGCTGACTCGGACTTCAATCCTCAAATGGATCTCCAGGCGGTCGCTCGCGCGTATCGCCTGGGGCAGACGAAGCCCATCCACGTGATCAAGTTCCTGTGCGCCAACACTGTGGAAGAGAGCATTTACCGGCGTGCACTCAAGAAGATGCGGATGGCAGACAAGATCCGCAACTGCGCGCGTCAGGCGGACGGCGAGGACGAGGACCTGGACAAGGAAGAGAGCTTGGTGGAGATGATCCAGTTTGGACTACACAAGCTCATGGAGGTCTCTGATGATGATGAGAATGCCGTGGCGTTGACTAAGCCTTTGGAGGAAGAATACATCAAGCACATCCTCACGCGCCGCTCTCTCTCAGAGAAAGCCGTCGTGCTTGAGGACGGGACGATCAAGAACGAGATGTTGACGGAGGCGGGTGGCGACTTCCAGGAGGAGAACATGTACTACTTTGAAGGCGAAGACTACTCGACGGTGGCGGACGCGAAGGAGAAGGACAAGGACTCGCTCAAGCAGCTGCTTGCAGCAGCTAAGACCTCGAAGCGACGCCGTCCAGGAGCTACGAAGCACGACCGGTACCCTGGTGAAGAAGACGATTCCGATGGAGGCGATGCGATCAGTGACGAGATACTGGTTGAGAATGAGGCAGCGAAGCAGCGCAAACGCGAGGAGCGGCGTCAGAAGATGCTCGAGAAGAAACTGGCGATGTGGAAAGCCAACAAGTACGAGTCCATGGTGCTCACTGTGAGCGATGAGAACGACGACGACGATGGCTCAATGGATCTGAACGCTACAGACGCAAACCAGATCCGCTACAGAGCTGGTGATGCCAGTCAGCCTCGGCTGTCCTCGATCTCGTCCGATGCAATCATCATCGTGCACTGCGTCGACACGAGCGGCGTGTGGAGCTCGCGGGGCTTCTTCCGCACGCTGTCAGCTCTGTCGCCATCGATCCAGCGGCAATATGAGACAGCGGGCGTGAACGACGACCTGAAGCTCGGTCAGGCGCACTTGATCCAGCTGTCGTCTCGTGCTGCAGATGGTCGTGATGTCGACGTGTACGTGTGTCTGCTGGTCGTGCAGGGCTTTGTCGGGAGCTCTTCGTCCAAGAAGAAGGCCAAGCTGAACGGTGGCACCGTTGCTGCCGCTCGCCAGCTCGTGCGCAGCGGCAAGTCCACGACCTTCCGCATGCACGCGCTCGAGAGTTCACTGCGCGCGCTCGCGCAGAGCGCCAAGAGCCTGCACGCGAGCGTGCACATGCCGCGCATCGGCTACGGCACGCCTGGCTTCAACTGGTACGCCGTCGAGCGCATCATTCAACGGCAATTGCGTGACTCTGGTGTGGCAGTGAGCATCTACTACTACTCTCCGAATAGAGGACCGTAGAGGCATTTTCTCAGCTCATGAAAGAAATAATGTGGGTTCAAGAAGGCGATTGTAATAAAAGCAAATCAAGAGGACCTGATAAAGCCCTACGAAAAATGGTCAAAAGTCACGCTGACAGACTTGGCCAGCGCACACAAAAAAGTGATTTTTGACCATTTTTGCTCGCAGTGACAAAAGGGTCATAAATCACTGCTTTCCTGTTCTAACAGGCTCACAACGGGAGACTTTTGACCCTTTTTTGATAGTGGAGGCAAGTTAATTTGGGAAAAACTCGCTATATGTATTTTGCTCACGAGCTCCGAGGCAAAACAGGAAGAAGCGAGAGAGCGAGGGGAGATCTGCGTCGCGTGCGGATCCATAGGATGCGGCGCACGTTCGTCACACCACCGAGTCACGGTGCGTCATCTAGCCGCCCCTGTCTCCATGCGCGCTGTCTATATCTGCGCGCGACTGTAAGCGAGCGTCAGCTTGCCTCCTGGATCTTCGCGTCGTCTTTCGTGTTATGGCGATCCCATCATGTGCGTGCCGTCACTCTCAGAAACTCACGCGTGTGTGTGATGTGCGTGCTTCGTCCTAGGACCGGGTGGTGCGGGGAAGGAGAGCCTGGCGGCGAGCGTGAGTCTGCCCTCTACGTCTAAGGAGCGCAAGGCGCGCAACCGACTCTTCTCGTCGTCCGAATCGGAGTCCTCGGACTCCGCAGTTGAAGAGCGCGATGACCCTGATATTACGAGCACGACACAGCCCACGCGCGCGTTCTCGATGGTGAGCAGTGGGCGAAGCGTGTCAGCGAAGCAGCAAGGCAGTAGCAGCAGCAGCGCGCCATTCGGGAGAAACGGGGCGAATGGGAACGGCGGCAGCAGCAGCGATGTCCGACGCAAGACCATGACGAGCTCGTCGTCGTTCAAAGGAAGCTCGGGGACTACGACCAGTGGGCGTGAGAGTGCGAACAACTCGTTCGTTGGCATCGGCTCGCTCTTCCCAGAGCGGAAGGGCTTGTTTGAGCAAGACGACGACACGGAGTCGATGGAGAAGTTCCACGAGCAGGTGAAGATCCGTCAGCAGAAGAAGCAGTCGGAGATGGAGACCGTCAAGGCGGAGCTCGAAAGCACACTGCAACGTGTTGCAGAACTAGAGCAGCAGCTTGCGCAGGAGGTGAAAGAGAAGCAGGAGTACGAGATTCGCATGAAGGAGTGCCATCGCATTATCGAGAAACGCAACAAGCAGCTCATGAAGGCGAGCGAGCGCGTGGCGCGGTACTCTGAGCAAGCTGAGAGTCAGATGAACGACTTGCAGGTGAAACTCACGGAGCTCACTGCGCAGTGCGAGCAGTTACGCGTCGACGCGTCTCGACAGAGCGAGAGCTTGCAACAAGAGACGGAGCTCAAGCTTCACAGTCAGCAACAGGCTTTTGAAGGCAAGTTTGCCGAGCAGAAGCAGGCGTTCGAAATGAAAGTGACACGGATGGCGCAGATCTCCCAGGAGAGCCTCACTGCCAAGCAATCTGAGAATGAGGCACTGAAACGCAGGATCAAAGAACTGGAGACTGAAGTGTCGACTGCACCTTCGCGCGTGCTGCAGAGCGACGAGTATCAGACACTTCTGAAGCGATGCGAAGATGCCGAAGCTATCAGTCGCGGTCTGAAGTTCCAGCTACAGAAGGACCAGCAAGAGAAGAAATTTCTCAAGAACCAGCTCTCAGCGCTGCAAATCAGCGGAGTAACTGGATCAAGCGGCCTCTTTAGCGATGAGGAGCACTTGGGTTCAAATGGTGACGACCAGATGAGCCCCACGAGCAGCGTCGCGAGTGGCGCTGACCTCTCGAGCTTTGATTACGCACGCGCCTCGCTGTTCGGCAGTCCCGTGCACAACAGCAAATCGCCGTCTAAGTTGCCCTCGCGTCGCCACACGGACTTTGCCCCTCCAATCATTGACACAAGCTTTGAGAGCAACTTGAAGACTTCGGACGAACAGGAGGAGACTCTGCCACACCAACGAACATCAAAGCCCAAGGACGAACCGGTCGTTGTGACTCTCCCACCATCGCCTGCAGAAGAGAAGTCGCCACTGCCACTACCTCGACAGGGCTCGACTTCGACCAATTTCTTTGAGAAGCTCTCGATCAAATTCAAGCGCTCATCGTCGCCACGCAACAGTGCGAGTACAAAGACAGAAGGTAACACTTCGTTCTCTGCGTCTGCTGTTCCTGCTGGAGCTGCGTCGGCTTCTTCTTTCACAAGTAGCAGCCCCGCGTCTCCAGTGCTGGATCCAACACCATCGCCTGCTGTTGCTGCTCCGGTTCCAGTTCGAACTGCCACGGGTCGACGAGAGCGACCAAAAATGTACGTGGCGAAAGCCCCATCGACATACGATGAGGAGTCGAGCGACAGCATCTTTGGTAGCGAGAGCGACGAGTCAGAGGATTCTCCGTCCGGCACAGAAGACGAGAGTCCACCCATGCCACCGCCACCACCTGAGGAGACGCCGAAACCCAGCCCATCGACCACCATTCCTGCTACTGCTACTACAACGCCGTCTACCCAGTCGTTCCTGTTTAGTCCTCAGCAGGCGCATCTCCCGTCCGATGGCAGCGACGATGCAGATCTGAGCAGCTCGAGTGACTCAGACGCACAGTTGTTCGCTCCGAGCAAGAAGAAACTCCAGGCGGACGAGCTGCCGCCGTCCGTTGCGATTAAGAAGCCCGACGGTGTGACAAAGGGCGGCAACGACTCGTCATCCGAGTCTTCGTCTTCGTCTGATGACGACTCTGACGGCGAGGACGACTCGCTGATCAACAAGAAGTCGCACGAGCACGAAGACTCGAAGCGCAAGCGTCACAGAGCAGCAGCGCCAGCAACAGAGGCAGCGGAAGACAGCGATGACTCCTCAGACTCGTCGTTGTCGTCCAGTGACGAAGAGCTGGACACGAATCGCCACAGGCGCCGGCGGGAGATCGAGGATGGAGATGGCGAACATCGTCACCACCACCGTCATCACCATCACGACAGTCACCACGGTCATCGCAAGAAAGAGTCACGACGATCCTCGTCACTGCCCCGCACGACGAGAGAGAAGAGCCACAGCACGGGCGACGAAGTGGCCAGCAACCTGACGAGCACGAGCAAGAGCCGCATGAACGAGTACATGGAGGCACGTGCGAAGAAGCGACTGGAGAAGCTCAAGAAGAAAGAGGAGAAGGAGAACGCCGAGCACAAGAAGAAAGAAGAGTATGAGAAAGAGTGGGAGAAGATGGCGCAGGAAGAGCGCGAGCGCAAGCGTAAGCAGCAACAGGCGAGACGCGGGACGCGTCGTCGTCCGTCGAGCCTGAAAACGGTTCGTGTCTCGCAGATGAAGCAGCAGCTGAACAAACAGCAGCAGCAGAAGGAGCATGAGCAGCAGTCTGGGCGTCCGGACGGTGCTGATGGTGGCAGTATGCAGCCTGATGAAGAGCGTCCTCGTCGCCAGAACCCGCGCCGCAAGAGCGAGTCCAAGGTATCGGACAGCGACGACGACGAGCCACTCCCAGCAAAGCCCGTCGTCGGGTCATCCGAGTCCACGCCATTGCCGCCCGAGCCCACGGAGGCCGACACGGAACTGTACCTGCGCCAGCAGGCGCGTCTTCGCGAGCGCCATGAGCTCGAGATGAAAAAGAAGAGCGAGGCTGACGAGGCCGACCTGGTGCGCGGCCAGATCCACCGACGGGTCGAGATGTGGGCCTTTGGGAAAGAGCTGCTGCACATGATCCTGACGCTCGACCAGATCTCGACCAGCGAGGCGCTGCAAAAGTGCCAGCTGTCGGTGATCCAGTCGCCTGATAATGAGACCGTGCGCAAGGCCTACAGGTACGAAGGAAATGTATCTAGCGTAGCCTGTGTGTTGTATCAAATCTCATGCTCATCTGTAATGTCTGCGCTTGTTAGGAACATCATCCGTGTGATTCACCCGGACAAGCTGCGAGGCGCGACGATCTCGGAGCAGCTGGAGGCCAAGGAGCTCTTCACGGTGCTCAACCAGGCGTTTGAGAAGTTCAAGAACCAGGTCAGCTAGGGTGCTACCGAGCTAGCTGTCCACTGGTGAGTCCTGCAAAGTGTTGAAGAAGTGTAAGAGTGAGAGAGAGGGCGTGGCGACGCCGACATTGGTAGCGAACCCACCAGATACCGCTCTGAGAGATTTTGAATGAAGAAGCCCCTGCATTACAGTAAGTGCGCTGTTGTATTTCGTCCGCAGTGTTGCTGTTCTATTCGATGCTGAGGCTTAGAGCAACGGGTCGTAGTGAGTGATACCAGGTTGTGCGCGTTCTTTGCCGTCTTCAGTTGAGAATAACGCTACTTTGGTGGCGCAGCGTGCGGCTTCTCCTTGCTCTTTAGGTACGACGGCGTCTTCTTCTTGAGAGCTGCTGCTGTGGGGGCGCTGATCGGGCGATCCGAGGACAACATGGCCGCTCGCGACGCTTTGATCTGGATCAGACTTTCAAAGAGCAAGAACCATGCAGTATCTAGTCAAGTCGTTGAGCAAACAGAAGAACATTTCGAGCCTGGTAAGGAGTATGAAGCTCTTGCCAAACCTGATGGGTGGTGCGCCTCCACTCGCCTTGCTCTCTTCTCGTCTGTCAGCAGCGCTCCTGGGCACTGAAGACGGCGCAGCAGAGCTAAAAGAACCTCCAGGTCGCTCAGCGAAGTACGAGTCCCTAGCTGCCTGCGCCGAGCCCTCTGGAATCGACTCTGAGCAGAATAAAGAACCGCAGAAAGCGTCGTTTAGGGCCACATCATCACAGCTTCCAAGGTTAACGCAGTCCATGAAGCCATGCGAACGTACCGTGCGCCCCCATGAGCTGCGCACTGAATGGCACGCTAAAGCGATAGATCTTGCCCGAGGACGGCCCTGGATTCACTTTCTTCAAGTACCCGCTTTCATCCGGTGCGTCGTTTGTAGTATCAGCGTCTGCGTTTGCTGCTGTGACTTCCTTGTGACAGGACAGGCACCGGACGAGGCAGTCCTCGGACTCTGCGTCATGTCCGAGCAAACGAGCCTCGAGTCTACAAAGCACAAGCAGTCAGCTCAGATCAGGGTCAGACTTATAGTTAGCAAGTTCCCAGCCAAGATGCCAGCAAACGCACTCCTTGAGCAGCTTTACATCGGCTTTGCGCCTCAGCATGCGCTTGACGCCCTCGATTGCAGTCGAGTGGTCTGGCAGATTCCGCAGCTTGGCGTCGTACTCCTCGACCAGGTTCGCGACCTGCTGCTGGAAACTCTGGCTCAGGAACTCCAGCTGATTGCAGTGTTCGTCCCCCGCCGTCGCGAGCTTGAGCTTCGTGGCCGCGATGTCTTTGTTCACGAACACGAGCTGCTGCGAGAACGAGGAGCGCACGAGCTCGACCTCTTTGCCCAGCTGCAGCACTTTCTCCATTGCGGGCGTGGCGCCGTGCGTGATCTTGTGATCGAGCGCCTGGAGACTCAAGTTGATGTCAAAGACCTGGCGTCTCAGGATGTCGTTCGCAGACATGTCCATCTTGGTCTTGAGGTCATTGGTGAGCTGCTTGATGGACGCAAAGACCTCCTTGGACTTGTCCTCGAGCAGCTCGATGCGCGCCGAGACCGTGAAGACGTTCTTCTTGCGCTTGAGCAAGATGTTGGCCACGTCCTTCTTCTTCTCTTTGATGTGGCCCTTGAGCTTGAACCACTTCCCCTGCGCGCGCTGCTTGAGCTCCTCCTCTTCCTCGGGCGTGAGCATGTTGGCCTCCTTGAGCTTCTTAAGCGCCGTGATCGTGTGCGTCGTCTTGGACGTCGGCCCGGGCATCTTGCTCAGTCTCCGAGCCGCGTTCTTCACTGCCGCGTTGGCGTTGGTGCTGTCGGCTCCGATCTCATCGGATCCTTCTTCGGCTCCGTTTTGGTTGTCGCTCTCGGACGAAGAAGACGAGTCCGAGTCATCTTCCGAGCTGCTCTCGTCATCGGAGCCTTTAGAGTTTACACCATCGTTGGCTTCAGAGCCCTCGTAGACGTCTTCTTCTCCATTGTCTGGCTGTTCTTCGGCCGTAGGAGGCGCTTCAGCCAAGACGTGACTCTCGACCGCTGCATCACTACCATCGCCGCCTGGAGACGGAGACGCTTGGCCATGCATAGCGTTGTCTATGGCTGCCGTTGCTTCTGTTTCTGTGGTCTTGGGTTTGCGCGATTCCAACTGCGCCTTTCGACAACTCGAGGCCCTGCGTATCGTCGCCTCCATCGCCTTGCGAGAGCTCTTCTCCTTCACCAACACAGGCTTTGAAGCGGTGCTTGCGTCGGCGGCGTGCACCTGCTGTTTCTTTGACGAGCGCTTCTTGGTGAGCTTCTCAGGAGAAGACGAGACTGAAGGAGACTGTGGTTGGCTAGCAGCAGAAGGCGAGTCGATGGTCGTGGTGGCTGTTGCTGTGACTGAGGGCTTTCGAGTGCTCAGTTGGAAGCATGTCGCCCGATTTGCGTCCTCTTGTGGTGGGGGAGGCAGGTACCCTCCTGAGACTATCTCCTTCTGAGATGGAGGCTGAGACTTCGGCTTCTCAGCTGCTTTGCTAGTGGCCTCAGCAGCAGCAGCAGCAGGAAAATCACTAATGGGGGGGGGAGCTTGGACTGGAAGAATCTGCGGTTGTTGCTCCTCAACGTGGGCCTGAGTGGACTCAGCAACAGGCTTAGAGACCTCCGCAGTAGTATTCACTAGCACCGGAGGACGGCTCTCGACTGGCTGTGGTTGCTTCGAGAAGTAGCTCATCGCTAACTCACCCGGAGCCGCTTGGTCCTCCTTATCGTCCACAAGTGGCTGTTGCTCGATCTCAGGTGTCGTCACTGGTGTGGATTCAGGCGCAATCGCTTCCTGGATCTCGTGCTTGGGTGCCGCCTCAGTCACGATCTCGCGAGCTCGTTCGCCTTTCCCAGCTCTCGGGTCGTCGCTCTTTTTCTCACGTCCAGGCTCAGACCCGGGTTTCTCTTCCAAGTCCACGCTGCGGTCCGTGGTGCCGCCTCGATTCGCTTCGCTCATCAACCGCTCGGAATCCAGACTTCGTCCCATGTCTCCATGATCCGTGTGGTTACCTTCATGATCGTCCTGCAACATCTGCTCCGCCAGTGCTGGGACAGATACCTTCGTTTCAATCGGAGGCTCGTGTGCCTCCTCCTCCACATGCTCTACCGCTTCATCAGTGGTCTTTGCGATCTGTTGCTCGTTCACTACCACTTTCTCAGCGTTGCCATCACCAGCAACGGCTCTGTCCTCACTAGCGCTATCCTCAACAGTAGTAGACACGGTCTCCTTGCTCTGAGGCTTGTGCGGCTGCGTCTTCTTCTTGTGGTGCGTCATCTTCGCCACACTCGGGGTCGATGGCTTCTTCTTGTGCGTCGCTGCTCCTGCTGACGTCGGTCGATTGACAGCAGCAGTCGAAGCAGCAACAGCATTAGAACTACTCGAAGATGTTGCGAAGACCACATTGTCACGCTCGTCTGCTGGAACACTCAGCGTGTCAATCACTGCTGCGACCATGCTCGAGACCTTGATGCCCTTCTTGTGCGGTCCAAGTTTCTTCTTGACCGTCGCGGTCACGTGCGCGCGATCGTCCTGTGGAGAAGGCGGCGCAGCCCAGCGGTGCATATTGGCGGCCTCGCCGTCCACGTCCGCGGCCGTGCCTTCGATGTTGTGCGCGATGTTGCGCAGCTTGAGGTCGAGCTCGGTCATCCCGAAGGCCACCTCGGTCATCCAGGCCTCCATCGAGTCCACCTTGCCGCAGATGAGCCGCAGCACGGTCTCCATGGCCATGGCCTGCTTGCCCAGATCCAGGAACAGACCCTGGAACACGTCGCGTGAGGTGCTCGAGAGTGCGGCCGCCGCCACGACCGAGGCTACGGATGAGGCTGAGGCAACTGAGGCGCTACCATGGCTGTTGTTGCCGCGTGAGCTGGAGCCACCCGCAGCAGCAGCGGGAGACGGCATCTGGTGCTCCACCGACGATTTTACCATTCTTGATCACAGTGGCTGAGCTTTTCAAAGGTCACACCATTGATCACCGCGCCAAGCGTCGCGGAGGACTCGCTATCGTCACCTTATAAGAAACGGCTTCGCCATTTTGAGCTGTTGGAATGTGTGGGACTTGGTGTGCTTTGGCTGACAACTCGTTGAACAACGACGCTCTGACGGACTCGACAGATTCATGGCGCTATTGCGAGCGTGTGCGAGTCACGCGTGGCGTGGAGGCCTTAGTGTTCTGTTACTGCCGCTGCTCTTCAGCTGTATCTTGGTGGGACGGGTTCATGCGCTGAGTCCTGGACGCTTCCAGTTCGCGCAGCCCGTGTACTCGACCACCGAGGACTTTGGCGTCGCCTACATCACTGGTAAGACCGCTCCACCCCTGCTTGAGTCCACCTCCGTAGTCTACTTACTGTAAGCCCCCTTGTGAGACTTCTACTAACCTTTGTTTACCCTGTAGTCCAGCGCAGCCTGGGCGTCGATGGCCGCGCGGCCGTGTACGTCTCGACTCTACTGGGCTCGACTGGCGGCAATGCCGTCGCCGGACGAGACTTCATGGCGCTCTTCAACCGCAGCCTCGTGTGGCAGGACGGCGACGACCTTGAGAAGGAGCTCTACGTCAAGGTGATGAACGACGGACTCCCGCAAGAGACCCCCAAGACCTTCACACTCTACCTGCACGACGCCAACGGCGCGCAGATCAACGCCGAGCGCAGCCAGACCCAGATAGTGCTCGTGCCGCCAGCCAACCGTAAGCCCTAGGTACCATCGCTCACTGACTTCGTAGAAATGGCTTACTAACGTGTGGCTGTGGTTGCTTGAACATATACCTCAGTGCTACCCGGTAGCTTCCGGTTTCTCAACGCCTCGCTAAACGCGAGCGAGATCCTGAACCCGAGCCTGAGCTCAGCCTTTGCGATCCCCGTGCTCTGGGAGAACGGCACGACGTCTGCAGCCCAGGTCAAATTCGAAATCATCTGCGAGAGCGCGTGCTCAGGCGCCACTGGGGACTTTACAGTCCTCAGTCCCGCGAACTCGCTGCTCAAGTGGACAAGGGGCGGGCCATTGGTGCAGAACATTCTGATTGCGATCCCAGACGACAATGTCTACGAGCAAATGGAGAGCTTCCGCGTGCGACTCCAGCTCGTTGAGCCTGCTACTGAAGGGGACGTGGCCAGTGTGGGGGTTATTGGCGCTATTGGCGAGGTCGTCGTGCACATCACTGGCCCTAATGACGGTACAGTGGGCTTGAATGTGTAGCTGTGATGCACTGATTTGCTTAGCTGGACCCAGGCTCGTCTAACACCTCAATGTATCATTTCCTACAGTCCATGCGGGCTCGGTGCAGTTCGAGGCCGAGTGCTTCCCCGACTGCGCGAGTAAGAAGTACAGCGTCCTGGACGGAGGCTTCGCGCAGGTTGTGCTCCAGCGGCGCAACGGCAGCGACAGTGCGGTCTCCGTCACACTATCCACAGTCGACGGCACAGCAATCGCCAGTGTGGACTACAAGCCACTATCAAAGGTGGTGACATGGAAAGAGGGCGACGCGAACGACAAGGTCGTGCTCGTTGAGACCATTCCCGGGGTCTTACGCCGCTCGAACAAGCGCTTTGCGCTCATCCTCACGAACAGCAAGGGCGCATTGCTTCCTGGAGCCCACGCAAGTGCGTCGTACGTGGACATCCTCGGCCCGAGCAACATCGTCGTCGGTGACGTGAACTTTGCCACAAGTGAGCCATTGAACAGCGTTCTGCGCCATCCAGACGTAAGCTTTATCCCGCTCGTCACGCGGCTCAACTCGAAACTTGGCGAGTGCCCACGTATTGTGGTCACCAGTCCTGGAGTCGTTGAGCTCCTGCTGCAGCGCAACTTTGCCAATGTGAACGGCCCCGCGAGCGTGACGCTGCGCACGATTGAGAACACGGCGACCGCAGGTCTGGACTTTGAAGCCTTCCCGTCAGTAGACTCCCCCAAGCCACTAACAGTGGCCTGGACCGAAGGTGACACGTCAGTTAAGCGCGTCTCACTCACGATCCTGGACCCAAAGTCGTTCTTTACGGACGAGCGCACGTTCGCGGTCGAGATCGCCTCAGTCACGAACGTGAACTTGGGTAATTGCCACCACATCGACGTGATCCTACAGTCTGTGGCCCAGACGCCACACATCGTGTCCTTTGACTTGAACGTGAACACCCGCACACTCGTGTTCACGCTGAGCTATCCAGTGATATCAGCCACGCTCGATGCGTCCAAGCTGCTGCTCCAGTCGGAGCAGATCATCCGGCCAAGTATCACTCAGACGCTGCAGCTATCCAGCCAGACCACGACGGCCAGTGGTGATGGCACGCTTGTCGTGCTTAGTATCAGTGTGGCAGAGATGAACGCGCTCAAGACGCTCACCGGACTGGCAGTGAATGCTAAGACGCTCTATCTCAGTGTCCTAGGACCAGGGCTCTTCCAGTACAAGATCGAAGGTTGTACGAACCCAGGCTCGTCCACATGTGCAAACCGCTTGCTGGACGCCATGCCTCAAGCTCTCGCTGTGAAAACCTTCGTGGGCGACACTGTGAGCCCCGTGCTGCTGGGCTTTAGCTTGGATCTGTCACTACAGATGCTCAAGCTGCGCTTCTCCGAGCCGGTGGACCGCTCCAAGGTGCGCATTGAGGCATTGGCGCTCGCCGATGCGGCCAATGGCGTGAACTTCTATCGGCTCTCGGCGGCCACGACCCAGGTCTTCAATCCGCAACCAGATCCCATGAGCAGTGCACTATTGGCAGACGGCAACAAGCTCCCAGCTGATGGCACGTACCTCGCGCTGCAGCTTGGCACACAAGACGTTGAGGCGCTCAAGGCCGTGGGCAACGGTCAGATCGGAATCCAGCGAACGTCGACCTACATCTCGATCGCAAAGGACTTCATCACGGACTTTGCGGTCCCAGCGAACGCAATTGTGGCGATTGAAGCCCCCGCGGCGTCGCTTCTCCAGGCCGCAGCGGCCGACTGCACGACCCCGTGCCCCGCGGGAATGTTCCTCTCGGCCTCGTGCTCGGACATGAAGGGCCGCGTGTGCAGCGCGTGCACCGTGTGTCCGACCAACTCGTTCGCACTCGGCGCCTGCACCGCCATGCAGGACACGGTCTGCTATCGTAAGCGTCGCTTGGTTTACAATGTTGGTTACGAGACTTGGTATACGCGTGTGTACTAACTTGTGTATGTGGCTATGCTCGACAGCATGCACTGAATGCCGCGGCAGCCAGTTCGCGGCCGTGCAGTGCTCTCCCACGACCGACCGCGTCTGTGCGAGCTGCACCAAGTGCACGCGCGACGAGTACGAGGCCTCGCCGTGCCAGAACGGCGTCGACCGTGTCTGCCGCACGTGCGACTCGTGCACGCTCACGAAGGAGCAGCAGACGGCGTGCGGCGTGAGCTTCAAGTGGCGCAAGAAGGTCGCCAAGGCGCCCTACGCCTGTCCGCTCACATCGCAGACGTACCAGACGCTCGAGGCGCGGCTGCAGCGCGCCAAGTCGAACCGCTGCGGCGCCGGCCGTTGCTCCTGCTCCAACAGCGGCGTGGGCAACTACAACCCGAACGCCGACAGCTTCCCCGACGACTTCCGCTGCACCGAGCCGGCGGTGTACAACATCTTTCTCTAGTCGACCCCTTTCACTAGTAGCTACCATCACTCACGAAAATATACAAATGTAGCCATCTTCACAGCCACTCAGATTGCACCCATGTTGAGACAAATGTGGATCACTGTACTTGGCTAAAATATAACTCTATCTGTCTCTAGGCCAAGCGGATCTCGTAGTACTCGTACGAGAGCTCCTGCGCGTCGGCCACGGTCTCGAGCAGCAGCTTTCCCTCGGACAGCTCGTGCACGGGCGTGATGGTGGACGTGAGGTCCGTGGCCTGCGCGAGCAGCTCGTGAAGGTGCGCGACGCCGAAGCGGCTGTGGCTGTCGGCGTTCATCAGGTACGCGACGCCCGACGGCATGAGGCGGTTGCGCACGACGCGTAGGAAGCCCTCGGCCGTGCTCGGCTCGCAGATGATGTCGCACGCGATGATCACGTCCATCTTGTGCTTGGGCTGGATCGTGTCCATGTTGTCCCAGTCCAGGTGCTCGACCACGACCTGCGGCTTAACGTCAATCGCGTCAAACTCGTGGATGAAGCCCGCGTTGAGCTGCACGTTGTATTGTAAGGCTCGGCACGTGTCGTCCTGGTAGTCGGTCAAGATTGTGCGCTGCGCGTACCGTGCCGCAGTGATGCCCCCGAGACCGAGGCCGCTGCCAACCTCGAGCACGCTCTTGTTGTAAAAGAGCTCGCGGTGCACGTGTACCCAGCGTGCGAGCACGTACGCTGCGCCCCAGAGGAGGTAGCCCGTCTTGGGCTGACCCGTCATGCGCGTTGGCACCTGGCGGATGAGCACCGACATGACGTTCTCCTTGTCGCCGTCGCGCTCGTCGAGTGGGAGTGGCACTGCCATGGGCGCTTGGCGCTCGACGGTCCCCAGCTGGCGAGCTCTGTGAGGGAAGCTGATACCAGTGGTGGTGGATGTGCAGCTAGAGACAACAGTCGCCGCAGCCTTACATATAAACAGCAGAGGTTTAGTATGAATCAAGACGTCTAACGATTTGAGCAGCCATCTTCGTTCATCGGGCTTACATCTTGGATCATCTCGTTGTCATGCTCCATGAGACGCACAAGGAGCGGGTGCGAGCCAATCCGTGCTAAGACAGAAACAGCGAACGAGAGCAGTGAGTGTGGGCAAACAAGAAGACTAGTAAGTCAAGAGAGAAGGCGGAACGCACCGATGAATGTCGCGTTGTCTTCGTCGTCCAACGCGGCAGCGAACAGAAGCAGCAGCTGTGAATCCACGCAGTAATTACAGTTCGTCAGAGATCTCAGTTAAAGCCATAGCTCAATAGGCATGACGCAGCCCGTATGCAAGCTACCCAACGCACCTCGCTCATCTCGTTCACACACTCGTCTGACGGCGCAGTCTCCTTCACGAATGCTCTCATCTTCTCGTCAACATACTCCAGGAAGCCCGCTATGCACCACACGTAGTCACCAGCGTTAGCACGGCATACAACAATACAATCCATACCCCATCAGTCTCGCTCACCAAGCCCAAGCACGCAGCGTCCAAACGCAGACTCGGTGAGCGTCTGGATGCTCTGTCGCGCCGACGACGATGGCGCGGCGGCTCGGAGCTGCTCGAGCACATCGCGCGCAGACGCAACGGCAGCCTGCAGCGACAGCGCGCGGGTCTGCACCATGTTGTATAGAGTGCAGGCTGCTTCCAGAAGACGAAGAAGCCGACGAAGTAGCTGATCCTAAAGAGCTCTTCGGCTCCTGCTGCTCGCTTGCTTCTTTCTGATCGGAGCTTCTGCTGGCTGTCGTTTGCACGAGATTCTGAAGTTATGATTTGCCGTTACGAATTTGGGTGGTTACGGTGTCCCATGTGGCAGTTACCTGCCCTTTTTCTGGAGTTGTGACGTTTCAGCAGCCAATCCAATCACTTACCTAACCCTATCCGTTTCAAACGGATTCATAGTATAATTTATAGGAATGTGTTAAATCGCAAACAAAATTGGGACACTTGGAGATCAATGACAAGCATGACGTTTGGTATGCAGCGAGTTCCTGTTCAAACCTCTCGGAGACTATTCACAATCACGTCGAGACGTGCAGCGGTAATCCGTAGCACACGGCTGCGTGGCCGTTCAGATACTTGAGTTTGCATACTTGTCGCGCCTTCTGCAGCACACGGGCAAGCGGGGCTCGACCACCACTCCCACCACCACTTTCTCCTTCGTTGTCGTTCAACAGCCATCTCTGAAGCACTTGGACGCTCAGCTGGTCAATATCTCTATCCGTGACGTCCCAGAGCATTGCGAGCACGGCGGGGCTCCCAGCGCGCAAGTACGAGAGGACAGCGCCGTCGGGGCCAAAGATGCCCTCGCGCTCCAGACGGCCGCTGCTGCAGCCAAAGAGCAGCGCAGCACTGCAGCCTCGCTTGAGCTCGAGGATCTTGTCGCGGTGGATGTACTTCTCGCCGGATCCGTGGCCACAATAAATAAATAGATCCGACTCCAATAAATAGTTCCTATACATATTAATCACACAGTCAGAAGTTAGTCCAACCGTTTTCCAACACATCCGACAATGTTGCACATAGCGGGCACGCACCTCATCTCGGCTTCTTCGGGCACTCGCCCCACGATACCTCGCCAGCCAAACGTCGCTTTTCCAGCGTTCAGAATCGGTCCAAGCTGGTTCTCCGTTGACTTGAGGTCGCCAGCAGCGTTCAGCAAGAAACTGATTCGCTCTCGACGAATATCTGGGCATGACGAAGGCTGACTGTGAGCGTCTGACCGTCTTCGTGAGCGAACTTCGCCGAACGTCTTCAGAATCAACTCGAGCGATGGCATTCGAGTGACGCTGTCGCAGCTTTCTAGGATACCTAGTCCTTCCCATGGCAGCTCTTGCAAGCGGTGATCGAGCACGAGAATTGTCGCGCTCTCCCGTTCGCACTGAATATCAGGAGTTGAAGATGACGACGGTAGTCGTTGAGCCAGTGCGGCATCACGGGCTGCGATCAACCTCTCTACGAGCGTCTTCTTAAGCCCGTCTGACTCCAGCCCTGCTCCGGTCAAGCACTCCTTCAGTTCACCCACTCTCATCTTGCTGATGTCTTCTTTCGTCAGGGTGAGGAGGACGCTTGCTGTGGGTGTTTCAGCAGAGCTCCTCTCTTGGCTCAAGGGTAACTTCGTCGTCGACTCTTCTCGCACAATCTGAAGAATGCGAGCTGAGTCATTGTCGTGCAAAGGCAAGCCCAACTCGGTGGCGATGTGCTGCAGTCCATCCACGAACTCGCTGTCTGAGAGATACTTTTGTGCGCTCACCATAGCACCGAAAAGAGCCTCAAGCTTCATCGTGCTTCTTCTCAGCGCAGCGCCGGCGTTCAGCAAGATGGACCAGCAATGCTCCACGCATTCACTGGGGGCACTTTCGCTGCAAACGAGCAAGCACTTCCAAAAACCTAGCTTCGCCTGTGAGCATGCAGTTGCATGAGACCTATCATGAGAATCTATCATTCATGGTAACATAATAATGATATCTTCATCGCACCTGAAAGCGGTGTATTGCAGCTCCGAGCTTCTCGTCGATCTCCTTCCGGCTGTTCCACCACTGTTTCTTCTTCTCAGTGGACCACGAACCGGTCGCATCTGCCGAGTTCCCTGACAGCGATTCCCTACAAAGTAATCATGAGCAAATCACAATAGTCTTCTTGTGCTTCATGGATCCGGTCCATGTCGTACCTTGAAGCTCGAATGAGAGCCTCGATGTTCTCCATTGTGCTCTTCCAGCGAACCCCATGTAGGCAGAACGAAACAGGAGCTGTGCCATCGTTCTAAAGGGTAATCACACATACGTTAGCGATATGCACTCCTTGGGTTAGACCCATCAAACACACAAGAAGACAACTTACCGTGATGCGGGAAATCACGAGCTCTGACGTCACGCTGACAGCAACAGAAACGACCAGCCACAACGAAGGCAGACGCCGCACTTGCTGCTTGACTGACGCGACCATCTCTTCAATCTTCTCTCGCGAGCTGGCTCGAGTCTTAAAGCTCAGTTTAGCTGACAGCTGCTCCAGGCATTTGTCCAGCTCCAGATCAGAGACGTCTGCTGTCCGAGAACAGTCTTGAGGTTGCTCGATGATGCTTGAGTTCGACAGCAATATCGCACTCGCCCAAGGAAGAAAATCGCTCATGTCCACATCAGAAGTCGCCTCTTCTTTGCTGATGCCCTCATTTTTTTTCAACTGCACCAAATAGGAGATCCCGAGACTTGACCGTAGCTGCTTGTTCAAGTCGGAGAAACCCAGGTGGTTCCCCAGTGCGTATGCCTCTTCAAGAAGCGAGATCGTTTGCTCGATGTTCACGAATGCTTGAGCCGATGGAGACTGAAGCAGCAAAACGTTGACGCGACCAAGCTCGTGCATGCACTTGACACGCTCGACCAAATTCTCGCAGTGCTTGGTTGCCTTTTCATGCCTTTTCATGATCGACAGCAGTTTACTCGCTCCAATCGGATCGCTGAGGTCAGTGTGCGTCGCTTTCAGGTGAAGAATCTTGCGATAGCATCGTGATCTCGTGGTCCTCAAGCCAGTTGATTGCAGCTGTCGGCGAAAATGCGCCTCGAGCATCTTAAGTGCGCTCACATACGCTTCCAATGCTGCATTTACGTCTCCTTCCGCGAGTCGCAAGTCACCTTGTTGAACGATCTCGTTGCAGTACTGCTCGATGAACGCTGAATCCGACTCGAAGCAAGAATGGTCGTCACCGGAATCCTTTGGCATCTTGGCGCTGCTTTGCATCCACTGGTCATGATCTGAAGAGATGATCTGTAGCGCCGCTTTCGCTTGATCTGGGCGGCAGGAGTTGAGTTGCAGACGCGCGTATTCGTAGAACGGACTACGTTGGAAGAATCGCAGATTCAAGCCACCGACGAGCTCCATCGCTTCCGAGTAATAAGCGTGAGACCTGGAGCAAGAGACAGGCAAATTACACTCAGTTAGTGCAGCTTGAACATTAGTTGCTCGGCAAGATGCAGGGGTTTACCGATGCGGTTGGCCGGTGAGACTGTACAACGACCCGATTCGACAGAGAACGAGCTTTGCAGCGTGAAGAATGTCCCACGATGAGAACTCGAGCGCCCTGAAGTAGATTAGTGACGAGTTCTTTGATCCGTCACCTTTGCCAGCGCCACTGGAGCTTTTGATTTCCTCGGGGAGCTCGAAATGAGAGTCGTCGTCTAATGATGATGCGGAAGGCGCAAACTTCTTCGACAACTTCCAGCAGATGTAGAGCGCGGCCTTGGCTTCGCTGATCGCAAGTTTCCCTCGCCCTTCGGAAAAGTGGATGTCTGATAGAACCAGATGAACAAGGAGCTCGCGCATACCCATCGCCTTCAGCACCGTCGACTTGGACACACTCCCACTCACGCCCTTGGTCTTGATCACGCCAAGCATCTCGACGACATTCCGGAGATGGCGCACACTGGTCTGGTGATCGTCGATCGACAGATGCTTGACGCCAAGGGAGATCTGTGCGTCAACGTGATGGAAATGCGGCAAGTCACTCAGCATTTCGGCATCGCTCTTGCAACTCGTGCTCTTGTCGTCCACGGGTTCTTCAAGGCAACAATTTAGAATCTCAAGTGATGGCGGCGGCCATGACACTGGCAAGTCAGCTAATCCACTCGTTCGAACCTGGACGTTCCCGAGCAGCTTCCTCGCCGACTTTTCCAAGAACGGGCACGAAATCAGCGACAGCGAGCTGCACACAGCCTCCAAGCAGATGACGACGCCGTGGACGTCGAACAATGAGCCCGAGTCGGTCTCCACTCCACTCTCCCAAAGGTGCACACAGTTTTTGATGTCTTCGATTGCAGCCTCTTCGCTGAATTCATGCCGTTTCGTCTCGTTCTCGATAGACGTCGTCGTGATCCCAGTCGAGTAACTCGACATGAGGATCATTTCCATTGCGATGACACCTCGCCAGCCGTACGCTCCGCCCAGACCAACTGTGCTCGTCGCACTGCTTTTTGGTAAAGACGAAATCGCATTGCTGAGCGTCTGATGTGCCAGCGACAGCTCGTTGATCGCCGTTCCACTGTCGCGCGATTCGTAGTACGTGGCGTAGCACAGCTTTCGTGTAGATAGCGCTTGAGAAACCTCCATCAGCATCGAACGCTCATCCTCATCTGCCGATTTCCCGCGAAACTTCAGAAGTAAACTCGACAAGTAGCGCTCGCTCTCCACGCACATCTTCACTCCTTCAACCATGCCTGGCAGTGTGTCTGGATCTGCTTCACCTTCTGCGTTGCTGTCGTGTATGCGTATCTTCTCAGTGAGCCTTGCTGCCGTCAGGTCGAAGAAACGTCGGAAGCCGTGGATAAGACTTGTCACTTGACTCTCCGGCACCTGGCGAGCTGAAAGCGCGTGGATGACACTCTCCACAAACGCTTGGAAGGCGTCCTGTATTTCTTGAGCCTTGAGACTAGTCGTGGCTGGACTGTCATGAAGTTCTTCCAGCGTCGCCGACACGTACTTCTCGATGGGCTTGGAAGGAATCTGGTCATGCACGTCGCTGCAGTACAAGATCGAGTGGCCGATGTAGACTCTTGACTTTGGTAGATCCCCTTTCTCGTGGAAGCAGAACGCCATCAGCGATGCGATCGAATCAACCTTGAGCTCTGCGTGCGCCTTCTGGATGTCAGTAGCAGTTGCTTTCGGGTTGCACATCACATACTCTATGTAGCTCTCAGCGAGCTCGAATGCTGCCGTCAACGCGGAAATCGTAGTTTCGAAATCCTGCTTTTTGTAGAAATGAGCTGCGCAGCTGTAGCATTCTCTTGCGACGATGTTGATGTCTGCAAGTAATCCTAGAAGTATCCTGGCACTGGAGTCGTCCGCCATAGCATCATCGAGAAGTCTCTGCACGAGCGAGACATGTCGTCTGAATAGTGGTAGCTGGCTGGAAATTGCGGTCTCGCCTGATCCACACATACTTTGCACCGACAACGTCACAATCATTCGACGAACTCTTGACTCGGTCAGGATCACTGCCTCGAGGTTTGTCGAATCGATCTCTGGAAGATTGTGATGCGTTTTTATGATCTTGATGCCTGCTGCGATCTTTTCAAAGCTACACCACAGTTGTAGGTAACATCGCGGATTAGTACGTCACACTAGCTCACAATATAACACAATGCACAAATCTTTCACTGTACCTTGAGATGATGAAATCTCGAAGCTCTGGTCCGGCGATCTGTTTGCTTGTAACGGTGTGATTGTAGACCTTGGTCACCGACTTCTTTGCGCAGCGAACCACAAACGGCAAAAAGCTCTTGTGAGAGCAATGAGCCACAAAGTCTTCGGCATCCGCTTCATAAATCTCTCTCAGGTACTGAAGCACAGCTCTCCCACAGCGCCTGGCCATCGAGTTTGTCCCAACACCTTGGATAACACTGCGGACAGCCTCGTCCGCATGCTTCATCAATACGTCGCCGATGCTGTTTGTGTCCTTTTGCTCGATCTTCTCCCCAACCGTTTCGGCTCCTTTTTCCACTGCTGAAAAACTCAGAAGCAACGAAACCATCGAGTGAAGGAACAGCATGCGCACGCCACCTCCTCTTGCCAAAAAGAGACTCAGGTATCGGATCGCGCAGTCCAAGGTCAGCACGCCATCAAGACTTCGGCCAGCATTCTCGCAGACGGAAGCCGCGTGCTCGAGCAGTAGCACGAAATCCCACTCCAGCAGCTCTGACTGCACAATGAAAGATCTTCAGAAGTTAGCTCAGCCACAAAGGTGTGAAGCAAGAATCAATGCGACGCAATAAAGGAGACCTACCTTAAATATGTGCGACGGCGATGAGCTGCGCTGCTTCAGCAAATCGATTGAGCTTGCGTAGAAGGCATGGATATGCTGGTAATCGGTCGGCGTCCTCTTCGAGTGCCTCTCGTACTGGACTCCAACACGGTAGACCTAGGGTGCCAGCGACAGAAGCCTCGCACCATGTTAACACTTACGATTATCACCAATCACCAACACATAGCAAGGCACACCTGTTGGATCAGGTACAGACTCGTATAGCTAGGACACTTCATCATGAACGCCAGTGCCAGAGATCGAACGCGAAGCGATTTCTCTGGCGTCTTCCCTGCAGCCTCGATGGCTGACGCAGATTTCCACAGCACCCGGAAGACGCGATCATTGAACGACGTCGCCAGCTTCGCGTCTGCACCTGGGATTTTCGCCAGATGGTCGATCCACGGACGTAGAGAACTGACGGCGATTGCGGTGATCATCTAGAAATGGACAGACACTTGTTGAGCAACCTTCAATGACAATGATGACTCGATGCAGAGTCCACAACTGTACCTGGTGCTGCTTGGCTTGCACGAGCACTGTGACGCAGGTATTCAGGACGCCGATAAGTAGTCTCGTAAACTGCACTGTGTGGAAAGGCTGGGGCGACGGAAAATCGGTGACATGATGGAAGCTCGCAGGCGCAATTTTGCTTTCTGGTACGTGCATATGCGTTGCGCACACTGCATGTGCAGTAGGTGGATGACGGAGGCCTTCGCAGAGCTTATTATGCGCTTGCCACAGGCGAATATGGAGACACGCGAGTGTGTAGAACGCAGACGATCGTCCCTGTGTGAGGCAGAATTTGTTAAAGTCACTCTGAACAGTGTCGACATGTTGCGTACCGTGAAAAATTACACATAAGCGACAACTTCAACTCACCTGCGACAGCTCGGCGTACTTCTTGGCGACCTGATAGAGCATGTTGTCGAGCACGAGGTCGCCGAGCTTGAGCGCGCTCTCGAACTTGAACACGACGAAGAGCGCGCTCGCGGCCGTGTCCATGGCCACGAACACGTCTTGATCTGTACGCAAACGCGCATACACATAAGTCAGTCAGTAGCATGCAAGCGGTGTCCAATAGCGCTATGGCACTCACTGGTCTTCTTATCGGCGTCGGTGGCACCTTGCGTCACGATAACCGCAGCGTACGTCTTGATCACACTCTGCGCCAGCTTGGCCGCAAACGCCGCATACTGTCGCTGCACGTCCGCTGCAAGTGCGGCCACTGTCTCCTTCTTCTTGGTCTGTGACACAACAGCGCACAAACCCGCTTTCACGCGGCTCTCGAGTCGTGCGCCAAACGCGGACTGCAACAGCACCAGCGGCAGTGTGGTGTCTTCTTTTTCTGAGTTGGTGGTAGACTTGCTGCTGCTATTGCTACTGCGAGCGAGGAGGTCAGCGATGAGCGGCGTGAAACGCGCGTAGAGCTGCGCCGCGCGTCCTTTCGTGGCCGCGAGCGCCAGCAGCTGTGTCTGCGCGTCGGCGTCCAGCGGCATGCGCGTCTCCATTCTACTGCTGCTTGCTTTCTGTGCTGCTTGGTTGAATCTCTAATTGAAAATGGCGCGCAGACAAAACGTGCTGGCTTATGAGATAAAGCATCCGGTAGCTGCTTACCTCTATCTTATAAGCGATATACGACTGTGCTCTACGTAATCACGTGCCCAATGGTATGTTTATCCGTTTTCCTTGCGTTTTATCCGCTACTTTATCAGATGTTTGTTGTTGCTATGATGCCTTTTATCTTATTTTTCACCTTTTCGTAAATGATGCTGATCTGTAGCGATTTAAGCTCGATTTCGTATTTGTTCGTATTCATATGTATATGTTCGTGATTCAAGTAATTCAGCACAAGTTGGGAAGGAATACTTTTCAATATATTACAGATATTTTTTTATAAACCAGTATACCACGCAACTCATAATTTATAATGTGTCATTTGACTTTTTATGAACTGGATTTGGCTTACAAAACCAAGTGTAATTTCATAATTTGCATCAAAACACGAGGTTTGTGGCTACGTTCGTAAATTCGCTTTTCTGGGGATAACCGGTGCCATATTTGTAATCGCAAATATCTTACAAAAGAAGCTCATTTTTGTAATTATGGAAGTAGTTTAAAAAAAGCCTTTCAAGAAGCCATGCTGTTTCTTAAGAGAAGCGCCAAATGGAAATGGCGAATGAAGCCGCGGCGGATGCCGTCGTCGTCACGGAGAGAAGCGTCGACGCCGACGCGGGGCTGGCGCCACACACAAGCGATGCCCCACTAGCGTCACCCAAGCACAAAAAGCGCACTAGCAGCAGCAGTACAAGCGTCGTGCGTCCTTCGAGCGGGGACGATTCGCTGCTGGACGACCTGCAGCAGATCAAGAAGCTCTTCGCGAACAACCACCTGAGCGACGTGCTCTTCGTCTTCGCCGCGGAGAAACGTGTGGCTACAACGACGGCGCATGACAGTGTGGCATCTGCCAGCAAAGACGATGCGAATGGCAGCATGCAGGCGTTCGAGGCGGGCGACGTCGCGCCAGAGCACCACTTGCTGCCGGCGCATCGACTCATCCTGGCGCTGCGCAGTGGGACGTTCCAGTCAGCGCTGCTACGCACCAAGAGCTCGCAGGTGCCGAGCCAAGTGCGGTTCCCGCTCAAGATCTACATCCAGGACACACCCTACCGCGTGTTCGCAGCGCTCGTGCGGTTCCTATACACGAACGAGGTTGCAGATTACAGCACATCACCCACGAATGCGAATGGAGCCACTAGCCGCGACGAGAAACACAGAGAAGAGTTCTGGAAAGAGCTCTTGCGCGCATCGTTTGTGTATTTAGTGCCTTCACTACTGGAAATGTGCGTGCAGCAGATCGTGCAGATGCTCAATGGAGGTGAACAAGCCAACAGCGAAGAGAATGCGGACTGGAGACCCGAGCTGCTGCGCAAGATCCTGGACGTGCTCGTGTTCACAGATAGCGTGTTAACTGCCAAGCACCCGGCTGCAGCTACACGATGCGTGAGCAAGAAGGCAGTAGAGCTGAAGACGCCTGCGTCCCCTAGAAGCGGAGCAAAGGAAAACGGATCGCTCCTTCATGAGCAGTCTCATGAAGCTGAAGAGGGCGACGACGATCTCGGCTTTTCAAGGTGCTCGGCGTCCATCGTGCAGCTGCAGCACCTGTGCATGAGCAAGCTCAAGAGCGTCCCCGATCGCCAGTTTGAAGCGCTCGTGCACACGGAAGTCGGGCGACGCTGTACGACCGAGCGACTGTGCGCGATCTTGAAACAGCGATCGGATACCCCGCTCGTGGTCGCGATCCGGTACCAGCTGGGCCGCGTCGTGAACGAGCTGCTCAAGCTCGGTGAGCCGCTCGACAAATTCTTCAACGATGAGAGCGACCTGCCGCTCGTCGCGGCTTTGAAAACGGGTAACGACGCGATCATCCGAAGGCTCCTGGTGGACGACGACATGCCGTATTTCCTGCTGACCGACAAGATCCCGCTCTTCTTCCTCGCGTGCGGCAGCGGGAACGTGCAACATTGTCAGATCCTCATCGAGCAGAGCAATGCGCAGGTGAACATGATCTCGCAGCTGGAGGACGGCGACAAGGAGATCGTCGCTGAGTTTGGTCGCGGCCAGACGCCGCTGCACATTGCAAGTCGAAAGGGCCATTCAAAGGTCGTCGAGCTGCTGTTGCACAGCAACGCGGTTTCCAACCTGCAGGACGAAGAAGGTAACACGGCGCTGCACGCGGCAGGGAACATGGAGACCGTCGAGATGCTGCTGAGCAGCTCGTTCAAGACGAACCCGAACATCCCGAACCGTCGCGGACAGACGCCGCTGCACGTCGCGGCGGCCAAAGGCAACGTCGGCATCGTGGACCTGCTCATCCGAAGCGGCTGCCAACAGGATATCGTGGACGACCAGGGGCAGACCGCGTTCCACGTCGCGGCCGCGAACGGACATACGTCTGTTGCACTCATCCTGTTGCGCGAAAACGCCTCCTTTGAGCAAGCGCAGTCGTATCGCAAGAAATCAGAGAAGCTGACACCATCGCCTGGTGGTGGTGAAAATGGCGATGACGATGCACAGAGCGGCACAGACGACAACGACTCGGACTCGAACGCCTCGCAGTTCGTGGTGAACCAGGAGGACCTCAAGGGCAACACTGCGCTGCATCTCGCCGCGATGTCGCCGTCCGAGCGCTGCCAGAAGATGATCCAACTGCTGCTTGAGAACGGCGCCGACCCGAACCACGTAAACTGGTTCGGCTACACGCCGCTGCACCTCTTCTGCTCCCACCAAAGCGGACCCGACTCGGTCATCGACGTATTTGTAAGTGTGCTCGCTTCGTTTCTGTCTTTGCGTGGACCCATGTTGACTTGCCACCGCTTCTATCACTCTTCGTGACACGCGCAGATTGAGCATGGCGTGAATATCCACGTGCAGAGTCTCGACGGCAGCACGGCGCTGCATCTCGCGGTGGGACGAGCGAGCGAGGGCGTTGCGATCGCGCTTGTCATCGCCGGCGCGCATGTGCATCTCCAGGACGCGGCCGGGCGGAGCGCTGTCGACCTCGCCGAGACGACGAACCAAGGCGCGATGCTCGTGCCCGTGCTGCGCAACCTCGCGCACCCGCCTGACTGGGTGGCCGACGACCAGTCGCGCGAGTGCGCGTCCTGCCACGCCGCGTTCCGCGTGGCCATGCGCAAGCACCACTGCCGCCACTGCGGTCGCATCGTGTGCTACAACTGCTCGAGCCACAAGATTCCGATTCCCAAGTTCCAGGTGACCAATCCCACGCGCGTGTGCGACACGTGCTATGACGTGCTCTCCTTCCGACGGCTTCTCTAGGACCCGGTAGTGCGTGTGTAAGCGTTCGTATCAAGTGCCAAGTGCATTCATTCGTCAACGTGCCGCCATGTGCGATTGGTATTGATCGATCGATGCAAAGAGAAAGCTGGCCGTTGCCTTGTAGCTCGGGCTTCCACGAGGTCCACTGGGCGAACATAATGCCACCTACCAGCACTACAGGCGTGCAGGAGAACGCACACAAGCATATCGCAAAGCACTAGGACGTCCATCAGCTCTGCTGTGCTTCCCGTTCTCTCGACTGAGTGACAATTGGTTCAACCTTCTCAATAGTTTTCGCGCCACCTTCTTTTCCCGCCATCATCTGTTTGAGAGCCAATACACACACGCACGACCTCGAACTGAACCATTTTTAGCCCAATACCACAACAGACTGCTGGCTGGAAAGAAAGTTGGGGAGCTCAGTTTGGAAAATGGTGGAGGAAGCCGCCACCGCCGACTGGAACCTGCATTCGTATTTATAACGAGCGCCAAGAGCAACACACGCGCCCCACATACGCCAGCAGCACACACAGTCACCATGAGCGCAGCGGCAGTGGCGACAGGCGTTCGCAGGAACAGCAGCAGCGTTGCGACGACCACGAGCGGCAGCGGCAGCGCCGAGCGCGTGCGCCGCATGTCGAGCGCGGCGCCGCCGCCCGCGCCCACGTCCACCGGCAGCGCCACAGCTGCTCGCATGACGAGTCTCGCGCAAGCAGCTGCCCTTGCGACGGCAGAGGCGCTGGAGCGCAAGACACGTGGTGGAGCAGGGGCCATGTCGTCTCCGAGCGCAAAGGGCGCTCGCCCCACGCGCTCCAACTCGAACGGCTCGACTAGAGCGACAGCCATGAAGACAGCAACAGCTACCACTACTAACGGTGCGCCGGCGTCCTCGAGCAAGCCAAAGTCGCGAACGAACAAGCAACAGCCGCAGCGCGAGGTGGTGATGACGAAGATCCACACGACAACGCGCTCGGGGGCACCATCCTCCTCAGCATCAGTGGCGACGGGGGACGTGTGCCTGATCATTAGCGTGCTAGGACTGAAATTCAAGTGCCTCGTGCAGCGCGAGTGGCCGTGCGAGGCGATGATCGCGACGGCCATCGCCGAGTACCACCTCGCGTACCCTTCGTGCGAGATCCCGGACTTCAACGCGATCTACCACGCGGAGCGCAAGGAGTTCCTCAAGTTTTCCGATTCTATTGGACAATGGTGCGCGGACAACGATGAGATCGAGCTCGGCATGACCGAGAAGCCCGTGCTGGCGAGCCCCACTGGTAATGCACCAGCGCAGAGCGTGGCGAGCAGTGGCGGATCGTCCCTCTCGGAGAGCCGGCGCGAGACATTCGACTTTACGATCATGTTCCACCGCCTACCGCTGGGCTTCACGCTCAAACAGAACAACGAGCACATCGTGGTTGCCAACATCTACCCGCACTCGACCGCGACGCACTACGAGCGCCTCGAGACGGGCGTCACGGTCGTGCGCATCGCCGACACGCTGCTGGAGAACCTGGGCCTGCGCCAGGTGCACGACCTCATTAAGAATGCCAAGATCCCACTCGAGATCCAGTTTCACGGCTACAAGAAGCCCTCGCTGCGGGCCTCGCTGCTCATGGCGGCGGCCACGAGCCCCACCACCGGTGATCTCGTGGCCACGCCTCAGATTCCAACACCGAGTCGATCTGTCTCGTCCCCCAAGCCAGAGGATGGCGGCGCGAGTCCGCCGCCACCGTCTTCGTCGACGCGCGAGAGAGCGCGCTCGACGAGTGCTGCGATGTCGTCCTCAGGGAAGAGGACGGTGGAGCTCGTGAAGGACGCGACGGACGCCAGACAGCAGCGACAACAGCACGCAGGCAAGCGCTCGTCTGGACGCAGCCGCCGCAGCTCGCAGGAGAGCACGAATGAACGTGAGCTTCTCGCCGGCGACAACCAGAACAACGACAGCCCGCATGGACCGAGGCGTACGCCTGCACCACGCCGCGTGCGCCAGTTGTCATCAGCAGTGGGCGCTGAAGAACTAGTAGATGGTGAGGAGGACCATGAGCCTCGTGATGTGCAGCTCTGCGACGAGGACTCGAACCAGAACGAGGACGACACAGAGGAACTGCTCGTGGACCAGATCAAGACTTTGCAAGCGGCGCTGCTCAAGAAGCACGAGGAGGCCAAGCAGATCGCGCGCCAGATCGAGCTCTTCCACGAGAAGCTCGCCTCGGTACGCTCCAAGAGCAGCAATGGCGGGCAAGCCCAGCAGCAACAGCAGGAAGAGTTAGAGACCGGCGAGCCATCGATTGCACTACCAGCACGTCAACTGAAGCGCAGACCATCGTCTACTTCCTCATTAAAGCTTCGTCTGACCCCCGAGGTGCTCGAAGCCATGGATTCTAAGGCCGGCGTGCCACCGAAGACCGCAGCGTTCTACCAGTCGTCCAACGTCTCGTCGGTTTCCGGGTACTCGAACTACTCGAGCCGGTCGAACGCGGCGCCCCGCAGCGGACCGCGAACAACTTCGTCGATGCGCCGCAGTGACAGCAACAACATGCGTTCGGACGCGTCGGTGACGTCGCATAGCTCGGCCACGTCCGAGCGCCGCCAGAGCAACCCACGCTCGCCGCGCAGCCAATGTGTGAAGAACATCAACAATCGCTACAGCTACATCCCGCAAAAGTACTCGGCGAACGCGACCTCGAGCGCCGAGGCGCCCACGTCCTCGTCGCTCTCGTCGCGTGGTGCGGTGATGTCGCGCGCCAAGGCCACACGCGACTCGTTCATCGTCAAGAGCGAGAGCCCCGGCGTGGGCTACTACGACGTGAAGCTGCCCACGAGCCACGTGAAAGGCGGCGAGATCGGCGACTCGGACCGCTCGCTACCGTGGCCCTAGCTATTCATTAAGACCCAACTGAGCTTTGCCATTTGATCGCTTGGCTCTGAAGCGCTTTGTCCATAGAGACCACACATTTTTAACTTCCACACAGCTTTCAATATGAACCAATTTCCCATTTTCCCGACAATGTTGATGATGAGATGCCAACATGGTTGAACCAATTTTCCATCAGCAAACCAATTGCCAATGCCAACGAAACCAAAGTCACTCGCTTGAATAATAAAGTGTTGCGATATATTTTACGATTCCTATGCATCCTCTTAACCTCCAGCGCCGCTCTTGGCTCGGACGCTCTGGTCTCTTTTCCTCTCTCTCTCTTAGTTCACGCGACTTGGGCTATCTTGACTGAGGCTCTCGAGTCCTCATCAGCACCACGAAGAAGGCTCGCACTCTCAATGAGCAGCGTGCCATAAATACGATAACCTAACATCCTAATCTCTCCTACCCCACTCTCTCCTCTTCATCTTGTTCTAATTCTAAAAGTCCGCGACGCCCGTGGGCGAGCACTCCATGCCGGACGCGCTCTTGTCGCCGAACGTGGACACGTAGTGCGCCCAGAGCGCGCAAAAGCACGGCTCAACCTGCTCTTCGCCGTAGCCCGTGAGCACCGTGAGCTCTTCGCGCCACAATGGGCTCATGCCGAGCGCTTTCCTGGACGCCGCGAGGATCGCTGCGGCCACGAGCGATGGGCGGTACGCCTGGAACTGGTACTCCTGCAGACAGAGGTCCACGAAGAACTCGTTGTACTTGTGGTAGTACTCGAGTGCTTCCTCGACCATGTCGGTGCCCTGGATTTCGTCGTCGCAGAATAGGACCGACTGCGAGAGGTAGTAGCGCGTGAAGTGGATCGGCGTGAGCGCTGTGAGCGACCACTGGAGTCTGTTGATTGACACGAGAGCAAATAGAACAGCAAGAGCACGTGAGTCAACCTGGCTACAGCTATTCCCAGCCAGCTATTCCTAGCACACAGGCAGAGATTAATTAATCCCCATGACGAGGCAGGCAGATCGTTACTTACTTGGACAGCGTGAGCAGCTCCATCTCGTGGATCTCCTCGTAGCTGTAGCAGCGGTTGCCGAACTCCCAGAACTCGGAAATTGGCGGCACCTCTTCCTCGGGACCGAGGTACTTGGCCGCGATCAGGATGCAGCTGAGCGCGAGCAGCTGGAAGCGGTCCTTCGCCGGCAGCTTGCCCATCGCGAGCACGCGCTCGAGATAGGCGATGGCGGTGTGCACGGTCTCCTTGCGCACCTGCATCTCTTCGCCAACCTCGGACATCCAGTCCACGAGGATGCGGCGGTACTTGAGGTACTCGTACTTGCACGTGAAGTCGGGCCGCGCGAGCTCCTGGCGCAGCATCGCGCGGTACACCATGTCGATGTCCATGTCTTCGAGTGCCAGTCGCTGTGAGCAATACCAATAAGAACAAAGCACCACACGTGAGTCTTTTCGCTCATTCGGCCCACATCAATCGCGCTCTCACATAATAAGCACACGCACCGCTTCCTCTTCGATCGACACCTCCATACTGCCGTCATAGCTCTCCTCGAAGCTCTCGTCGCAGTCGAGGCTCGGCTCGTCTTCCCAGTCCATGTTCATGCTTGTAGTCGCTGTGTTGTTGTGCTGTGCTGCTGGTGATTGAAATGCGGGGGCTCGGTAGCAGGCGCCGTGGTCTTCGTCTTGTTCCTGTGACTGCTCGTGCTGGTGCTGCCGCTTGGGTTCGGTCGCTCAATCAATTAAGCAATGCTTGCTGGAGTCGATGATTGGCGGCGTGGGGATCGAAAAAAGCGCGCGCGGGTCGTACTTTATAGAACGTGTCGGAAGCGCGCCAAAACAAATCGTGATGAGGCTGATTGAGTGGCGTCGTGTCCCAACGAGTATTGAACCGTCGTCGTGTAGATGATGCGGGTGGTGAGTCGGTACGAGATACGTAGACGTCGAATGGGGCTAATGGACGCGCGTAATAGTAGACAAGCAAGCAAGAGGCGCGGGCGGTCTCGAATGCAGAATTGAGGAGACGATGGCGCGCGCGCGCCAACAAGGCGGCGAGGGGAGGAGCAAACCACACTTTGCGGAGACCCACTCGACGACCCACATGCCCATGTGAAAACCCATTGCAGGCTATGTACTCCCACCCCCCGCTATTGTGCCCTCATGGCATGCATAGGAAGCGAGTGGAAGTGTGATTCTTCTTGCGCGCGCGCGCCTTTTTTTATTTTTTGGCGGGAGATCGTCGCGCCACTCAACTGCCGTTAACTTGGCGTTTGTATGAGGGCTTGTAATAAAAGCGAAAGATATGCGGGTTTGGGACCAACACATGCAAAAAGGCACAGCATCAGGCGAGCGGGCGGGCGTGGATTGGGTGTGTGCGACGCGAGAGGCGCCAGGCAAGCACCGGCCCTATGAAGGAGAGTAACAAGCAGACGTACAGCTGCGCGCATGGGGGGAGTGCCATGTGTACACGACGGTGTTGTAGAGAACGTTTTGTCGTTGCAGAGCATAAGCAATGGGCGATTGACACTGAGCTCCCCATTTTCAACAACATGGTGCCACGAATTGACCTTTTATAATACACTTACTCGGATACAATCATTCACAGTGAAATAAAAAGGATATTCTGCATTAGGCTAAGGCATCATCAGCTGATAGAGGTGCTGCATATTAAAAAGGTCTGACGAGCTCCATGTGGACAGCTCGTTTGGCTCGAAGTGACGATGACGATGGCTCCAATCGCAGCGCAAGCCAAAAACAAAGGGTCCAGTGATGTTGCCAGAAGAAGAGCGCACATAGGTACGAAAAAAGGTATCCATTCCCGGTCTTGTGCCTGCGTGCGCAAATCCGACGTGGCTCCATCTCCTCATCCTTCCCGCGCAATTTCCATCCAGCCATTCAATTGGCCTCATCGGCAGCGCAACCCTCATGCGCTTAATGGAGTCAGAGAGAGTGCGTGTGACAACACGGCTTCTCGAAAAATGCCAAGATGCCAGCAAGTCTGGCGGAAGACTCTTTCGTATTGTTCACCTCAATTTCCACACTTCTGAGGCGCCAGCCAGCCACCAAACAGCTACAAGTCCGCGCACACGACACCCAACACGAGCGTAGCCCTCGACTTTCGTTCAACACCTTCAGCCAACTTGTTCAAACTTCTTGCGACACATAAGGCTCAATCGTCCAGTTGGGAGAGCATGGCGACGCCGCGCGAGACCCAGTGGGTCTCGGGCTTCTTCGTCGGCAGGCGGATGAAGCAGATGAAGTTGGTCGAGTGGCCCGTCGTCGACAGCGTCCCGCGGCGTTCACTGGTTGATCCATGACAAATGCATGGACGAAGTTAGCTTTTCTGATATCATCCATGGCACATGCTGCCACTCAGAAAATCGAAACCAGACGTTACCTGGTCTTGTACACGGGGCAGGCGTACGAGCGCTCCACGCTCATCTCACTCTTCTTGACCGGTCGGAAGAGGATCACGGGCGCGAAGGAGAAGAGTACCTTCGGGTCCGACTCGGCGAGCGAATGCTCGTTCTTGCACCACCTCGCGCCTTCCAGAAAGAGCCCTCGCACATACACGCCGTCCTATACACATACACATGCATCATCAGAGTTAGGAAGAGCTCAGCCTGGGCTTACCCTCAACAAGGCTGCCATCCATACCTTAGGCTTCTGCGAATACTCGGTGCGGGGCATTGGCTCGTAATCGAAGCCCAGCTGGTCGATCGGGATCGTGTACCGTCTTGCAAAGTTCTGACTCGCGCCAGTGAGGAACGCCTGCGTGAAGAAGAAGCCCGAGACCCAGTAGATCGTCGGCGGCTTGTCCATGAGCCACTTGCTGAAGAAGCTGATGCGCTCGAAGAGGTCGTTCACGTAGCTGCCGAGCGGCTTGAGTGACGGGTACGACTTGGACGCCCACATCGCTGGGATCTTGCCGTAGAACAGCGACTGCGAGACGTTCTCGAGCTCCGAGGACATGACCACGAGCCCCTTCAGCGCCTTGCGCAGACTTGTGAGGCTCGAGCGAATCGTCGAGATCAAATTGTTGAAGCGCACGAGCTCCTGGCACAGCACGGTGTTCATGGACTCGTCCCACTGCACCGGGTACCGGATCTGCGCAACCTCCATGTCAAAGTTCTCCGGCAACCGCTGCAGGATATCGTTGGCCACCGACTCGACCATGTCTTCTTGGGACATGCTCCCTCCATCGCTCGAGCTGCCCGAGGACTGCGTGAGCAGGATGTCAGCACAGAGTTTAGTTGTCTGGTTCTGATCCTTGGTGATCGTGGCGTTGTCATGCAGGCCAAAGACGCCTGGCGGCGCCACAAGCGGGAGCTCTTCGATGAACTTGAGGTACGACTCATAAGAGCCGTCCTGCGGGAGTTTGTAGATCCCGTTCTCGTCGAACGAGTAGCTGTCGTCGAACACGTCCATACAGTAGAACCGCGACAGGATGCACGTGAGCGTACGTCGATCCTTGTCGTCGGTCACGCGGCCGCCGTAGTTGCACTCGCCCGTACAATATCGAAGCGCGCGCAGTGGAATCTCGACGTTCTCGTCCACGAACATTGCGAGCTGCCGGATGCTGATGCTCAGGTCGGACTCGTTGAACTCGTACTGGATGTTCCAGCCGAGCGGGCCAAACTGCCGTCGCTCGCGCACGAGTGCGTGGAAGAAACAGAGCGCGAAGAGCAGCACGCGGAACTCCTTGCCCTTGACGACTGACTCGAGGAAACCTTTCTCACCGATTGGGTCCGACATGTACGAGCCCAGCAGGTTCGCTCGCAGTCCTTGAGGCGGCTCATTCGTCATCTTGACGCCATTCTGCAACACGGCGGCGGGAAACACGTCCGAAGGGTACGTTGTGCACCACATGCGGAAGTCGTTGTGCGTGTTCTCAGGTTTGATGTCCTCGGCGATCTTCTCCATTGCGGGCATCCAGCTCGGCGCCAAGTGGCAGTTCTGGAGCACTACCCAGGTGCCTACCTCCCGTGCTCGAACGATCATGCGCTCTGCGATGGGGCCCTGACCCTGACCGAGTGAGATCGTCTCGGCTTTCTGACGCAAGGAGTCGGCAAACTTGAGCACCGAGCTGATCGGATCTGAGCCTGGGGACAAGATGAACACGAGCGGCGAGGACACGTTGCTGTCGGAATAGCACAGTGCGAGGTCGAACTGCGGCGGCTTGACGAACTTCTCGCCCATCTCTTCGACGAGGAAGAGTTGCACGCCGACCACCAACAAGTCCGGACGGATACATCGCAGCCCCAGTAGTCGCCTAAACGGACTCACTGTGCCCATGAGGCCCGGGAATGGTAGCGTATGACCCACGGGACTGTCGTAGACTGCTTTCCACTTGTCCTCGAACTCGAGGAACTCTTCGATGATGCCCTGGAACGCTGGCAAGGCGCTCAGGCGCGAGAACTCGGCCCACTGCTTGTCGCTGAGCCAGAGCTTTGCAGGGTTCGGCAGCGGCTCGGAGAGTGCGACACCACCCGTGAGTAGGAAGTACCACTCGGCACTCTCCATCTCGTTCTTGCCCTGCTTGATCGAGATGCAGAGCAGGAACGAGAACATAAGCTTGTCCTTCTCGAGCAGTGAGCGGCAGATGTTGCGGTAGAGCGAGTACGTGAAGTGCGAGTCCAGGTTCTTCAGTCGTTGCGCGAGATCGGACGACTTGTCGCTGTTCTGGATACTGGCAATGAACAGGTTGATGAACCACGAGAGCGAGTACTGGTACACAGGTTCGATGTTCGCGAGCTGGTCGATGCAGAAGAACAGCACCTGACTCGAGTACGCGACCGACTGGTACCCTTGACGCACGAAATCGATCTCCAGCTCGGTCTTCTCGGCGACGATCTGCTCCTTCTTGATCTCGTCGGCGACTAATTT
The DNA here is from genome assembly GCA_023337805.1 of Globisporangium barbulae. Classification (NCBI taxonomy): domain Eukaryota; phylum Oomycota; class Peronosporomycetes; order Pythiales; family Pythiaceae; genus Globisporangium; species Globisporangium barbulae. Next base: position 38,229 of record JAADXK010000005.1, on the reverse strand, counting down.
GCTTTGGTTCATCGTATTGATCGCGCTCTCGTCTTCCAGGATGTTGCCCTCGGATGACGACAAGATGTGCAGGATCTTGTCCTCGATCTCCTTGAGCAGCCCCTTGTTGCGCGCGTTCTGTACGATCAGCTTGTTCTTCTGCTCTTCCAGATCTGGTCGTTCCTGGGCAACGACGATGCCCAAAAGCTGGTCTTCGAGACCTCGAGGCGTGATCATGAAGTTGAGCAACGTCACCTTCACGGACACTTCTGGGAGGTAGTGCGGATTTCGGAACTTGGTCGTGACATAGAACCGGAAGTTCTCCGAGTACTCGACAGTCGAATCACCAAGACGAATGCATGTGACGCCGCCTTGCTTGAACGTCTGTTTCAAGAGCAAAGGCTCTAACGAAGGATCGAGTTCTTCACCTACGTTCTCCAATAACACTGGCGTGCCGAACTGGATCGAGTTCTCCAACGTGCGCATGTAGTCGCCGTCCGTAAGCTTGATCACAGTGAGCTTGTTGTCCTTTTCCATGTTGCGAATCCACTTGTTCGCCTGACCTTGCGGGTCGATCATCAGCGGCCATCGCCGCGAGTTGAACACGATGATGCCGTTGTCTACAGAGAACCCATCGGTGGGGAGACCGTCGATGTTCCACTTGCGGATCAGCACAGCGTCGCCCAGTGTCCCGTTGAGCGACGGAGAGTCACTGCATGGGATGCTCAGCTGCTTGCACCGTCGCATCCAGTCGTTCACTGCTTCTTGACGGTACACCGATGTGAATGGCCCAAGGTACGCGACCACCCCGGCCGACATGAGCACATCGCCGGTGAGCCGACTGTACTGAATGCGGAGGTCTTCCGCGAACTCTGTCCAGCGGGTCTTCTCTCCACCCAGACTCTCAATCAGCGTTGACGCGCGAACCAGTTTCTTGCCCGTGAGATCGACTTGGTACTCCAGATTCTGCTTCTGCTTGGTCGCCGAGTTGAACTGACGCTGGAGGTCGGCCAAGCCATCCTCGACCTCTTTGAGCTGTCCGAGCTTCTCGTTGAGCTGCTTGAGTGTTTCTTCGAGCAGAACCTCAGCTTCTTTCAGAGCTTCGCGCTTCGGAGCGACAACTTTTGACACATTGTCGTAGAGCGCCATGGCGTGAACCCATTTACACAAACCCGCAGCAGCCTTGGAAGCCTTCTCAGCTTTCTCAGGACTGAAGTTTTCGTCCGAGATGTACTTAGAGACCACAATTTTCATGATCTTTGGGTCGAGGTTATCTTTGTCAAACTTCTTGAGCGTTGTGATGAACCCAGCGTCGCTGAGCATCTTCTGTGAAGGCCCCCAGTAGTCCATGATGCGCTTTGACGGATCTTGCGGATCAGGAATACGCGCTGGTTTGATCCCGAGCATCTGGCATACACCCTCGCACACGAGCTTCACGCCTGCCGGAGGGTTCGCCATGGACTTGACTTCGTTGATTTCCGACGGCTTAATAGTATCCAGCGCCTTCAATGCTTCTTCCAATGCTGGGATCGCCTCTGCCAAGTCCGCTTCGACACTTGCTTTCTGTTGCTCACACTGCGCTTTCGAGGCGTCTGCTACGGCGACATCAGCTTGCACTTCGCCTCGCTTCACTTCGACAGCAGGAAGCTTGGACTGAATCTCGGTCATGAGGATGTCCGTGTCCTTCTTGGACTGGTCGAGCACGGGCTGCAAGTCTTCGAGCTCCTTGCGCATCACGGACACGTTGCTCTCGGCGAATTGAATCTTCTCAAGACCTACAACGTACCGATTGCGTGCAGCTTGCACGGACTCGCGTCTTCTCGCAAGGAAGCTCTTGAACGCCACGATGAGCTCCAAGTACGACGTCGGTGTGACGTAGTTCTGGCGTCGCAGCTGCTTCAGGAAGCGCTCCGAGTGGTCCATGACGCTCACGTGGAAGTACTGACACGTGTCCACGATCGCCTTGCGCACGTCCGTGCTGTCCATTTCGACATCCGAGAGGAACTTCTCAGCCACGGCCACGAGCGCGTCGGATGGCCACGCTGTAAACCAGTCGATTGTGCAGCAGTTGATGAGTGACGGGAACTTGCGAAGGCGGTCGCGGAACGCATCGCCAATGGGAGAGCACGCCAGCACAATGTGCAAGTTGTTGCGCACGCGCTGCAGGAAAAATGAGTACAACTGCGTCTGATTCATATTGTCGCCCACGGCTTTGCCAAATTTTTCCTTCACGTGCGGCCGCACAGCTTCACAGATTCCAACGCGCTCATCGTACGGGAACAGATTGGGGATCTCGCCTGAGTTGAGCATATTGTTGATGTCTTCGACAAAGCCGTCGTACTTGATCTGCGTGTCGCTGAATAAGAACACGAGCGGGCGAGCGCCAGTGCCGGCGAGCCGCAGCACGTCCTTCATGTCTTCTCGCCACTCGTTCATCGTGTAGTTCTTGGAAATCTCGATCTGCTTGATCTCATAGTCGACGATGAAAGTTGACAAGCGCGTTAGACTCTGTCGTCCACTACCGCCGACGCCGACAAGCAGCGCATTGCCCCCAGGCATATTGAGTACGCGCACAATACGAGATAAGTGCTCAATTGCAAAGAGGAACATCACCAGGTTCATCGGCTTGCGACTGATGCCGTTGTACTCGGTCAGGTACCCGTCCAGACACTGGATCAGGTTCGTGATCCCATCGAACTCGCCCTCGAGTCTCACGTCGATCTCCTTATACAACTTCGGACTCGCATCCGGATCTAGGTAGTCACCGAAGAAGAGGTTGCGCATGTCGGAGGCCGTCACTGGACCGTCTTGGCCACGCTTCAACGCGCCAAAGACCTTGTCAAAGTTGGTCGCAAAGTGCTTGATCGTGATCTTCTTCTGCGTGTCGTTGAACCACTCGCGGTCTTCGTCGTCCACGAGGCGGTCGCCGATCACGCGTAGTGACTCGTGCACCCAGAGCTTCACGAGAGAGTTCGCGGTGAACTGGTCGCTGGGCACGACAAGCATGATCCCCTGGACGATGCGTGAAAAGTCTCGTAGATTGAACGTATAGTGCGACTTCTTGGGCGTCGGCAGCAGCGCCTTCATCGCAAGCTGGTAGAGTTCGAGAGTCGCTGATACCACGGCCTCGGATAATCGCTTCACCTCTGGAAGAAAGTTGTTGCTGCCAAAGTACCAGTTCAAGATCGTCGTGAAAATGCGCGTGAGCGTCATGTCGTCGAACTCCGAGAAGCAGAGCAGGTTGAAGTGACGCAGCAATCGTGGAGTGACGTTGTTGCGACCACCTCCTGGTGGACCCATCGCAGCGAGAACAATCGTGTCGACGATCTTGCGCCACGCCATTTCCTTTAGATCGTAGTAGCCGTCACTGTCGATGAGCTGTCGAACCAGCTCGATGGGTGGCTGAGCTCCGTAGGTCTCCACGAGTGGCATGTTGAGATCGTCGACGAAGATGATCGCGTCTTTGCCCATGGGCGGTCCGTAGACACCCTTGCGGCGCTTGTCGAGCTTCCCATCGATGATGTTCTGCGTCATATTGGCCGAGGTTTTCGCTGAGAACGAAAGCATGATGACCGAGTACTTGTCCTGCGGTAACACTTCGCTCAGGATCGACGACATATAGCACGATTTGCCCGTTCCCGTCGGTCCGCACACCAGCACCTTGCGCTTGTTCGTCACGAGCAGCTGGACCAGGTACTCTAATTGGGCCGTAAAGATCGTGGGTACGACGATCTGGTTGAACGGCGTATTGGGCTGGATCACGTACTCCTTGAGCATCTCCTCCCACTTGAACCACTTGCTCTCCTCGATATTGAAGTAGTAGTCATGCAGGTTGCCCTTCGCTGGCACGGGTAGTGCGAATGTGTACGTGTTCTTCCCGTCTTCAAACACTGGCTTGGTCCACTTGCGCACCTGCAGCGCGCGACTCACAACAACGAACTTGGCCTCCAAAGCCTGAATGTTCTCCATGATCGCTCGGAGAAAGTCGCAGAAGCGCGTTCGGCCCTCGGAATTTACGCTCTCGCCGATCGACCACGTCAATGAGAACAGGAACGACGCCTCGATGCACGCCTTCTTTTTGGATCCGGGCTCTCGCGGCAGCTTGCACATCTGGGCTTCAAAGATGTGAATCAGACTCATGACAAGGTTGGTGTCCACGGTTGGGGACAACTCCACCAACTCTTTCCGCACGAATGCAATGCACGGCTCGACCAGCCACGAGAAGAGAAAGTAGATCAGCGAGCGCTGCTCGCTATTGATCTCGATCGGTCCAGGTGGAGATGCTGGGTCACCTTCGACGATTGTAATGGAGTCAAGCCATGAGTCGAGAACTGGCAGCCAACCAAGCTGCTCGGGCTCCATGTAAATCATCCCACAGCGGGACACAGTCGCGGGCGACGCCACCAGCAAGTCCATCGGCTCGAACATCATGCTCATCACGGGACTCATGGCGATGATCTCGCCACTCATGAGACACAACTTGCGGTTGTCGTCCAGCACAGTGTTCATGTTCTCGATCCAGACAGCATCGACAGGTCCGTCAAACATGAGCCACTTGCGGTCAGGAGATGGGTTGTTTGCCAAGTTGCGGTAGTTGATCGCTAGCACGCCGTCGTTCCACTCGTGTGAGACCGCGTCGAACTGGCCGTACAACTGGCCCATCGTGACGGACTTTGGGTTGATCACCGCGACCTGGACTTCCGTGTACCGTGGATCGTTGGGCAGCTGCTCATGCAAACTCGCGAGCACGTCTGCGAGCACTCGCCACGAGCTTGTCTTCCCGGAAAACGGCATGCCCACGACCATGAAGCCGTGCCGCACGATCATCATCTCATAGATCTGGATCACCTTCTCGATGAAATTTGGCACAGCCTGCAGGTTCATCTTCTTGCAGACAGCGTTGATCGCGTTGAGCATGTCCGTTCGATTAGGTGGGTCGATCGTCACGCCAGGGAACAGATCCGAGACGATACCGTTAAACAGCGGCACGTCGGGCGACAGAAATTTGGGCAGGTTCACGTCAATGATCGAGCGCAGCACCAGTGTTCCTTCCTGCAAGTGCCCCTCAGCTCGCTTCAGATTGCCAGCAGCTCGCAGTACAGCCATGACTGCGCGCATCCCGTAATCGTAGTGCGATTGCGACGAAAGCTGCTCCGAGCACAGCGTGTACGTAGTCGTGATCTTCTTGGACAGCGCGCTGGCGTCCATGTACCCATACGAGTAGAGCATAATCTCGGCGATCATGGCGTAATCGGGCACCATCATCGCCACCGTCCGGAAAAGCACCTTGAGGTTATCGGGCAACTCTGCTCGTCCTGCATACCCAGGGTTCATCGTAATGAATGGGCAACACGTCGGGTTCAGCCGCAGATCGGTGCCCTCAAACACAAAATTCGCCACTTTCTGCGCCTTTGCGAGCTGAATGCAGAGAATCTGCTGTGCGATCACAGAGAGCACTTCCAGCTGGATGCGGTTGAACTCGTCAAAGCATGCCCAGGCACCCGAACTTGCGAGCCCCTTGAAGAACTTACCCATTGCGAGGTAGTCGAGGCCATCGGAGCAGTTGGTCACGACGCACTGGATCGCAATCGCCTTTGCCAGATCCTTCGTGGTCTCGGTCTTCCCTGTTCCAGCCGGCCCCTCAGGAGCTCCACCGAGGTTCAAGTGGATCGCGCCCATGAGCGTTCGATAACAGCGATCTGTGAGGGGTGTGATCACCAACCGCATGCTGTTGCCAAGGTACTCGAAGGCATACAATGCAAGCGTGTTAATCATGCGGCACTCAAGCGTATGCGGCTTGCCAGTCTTCGCCGACACGCTACCCTGGATCCAGTAGTACCGCAGCTGCGCAAGCCAGTCAAAGTCCAGCTTGTCCGAGATCTTGAGCTCCACGAGCTCAGCGATCGTATCTCGATTGTGCACATCCATGACCACTAGAGCACCGAGCGTGATACGGATCAGCTTGGGCAGCTCACCGCGCACGAGCTCAACCGTTCGCAGCAGCTCGGACCGCAGAATCTGCAGATGTTCGACCAGCGCCTGCGGTCCCTTCTCACTACTCAGTGCCTTTTCAGTCTGCTGCGTCCACATGGTCTGATTCACAGCAAGCACGACTTGGCCCGGCCATTGCTGGACCCACATCAGTCGGTCCTTTGTCGGGTAGTCCACGATCGACTCGTCCAAATGGTACGCGACGCTCTTCCGCATCGCTGTCTCAACCTCCTCGAGCCACACTTCGACGTTCCCACCGGAGTTGTTCGGATTGATGAGGTTCTGCTCGATCTTTTCGTATGGAAATGGTACTTTTTCATTCTCAGGACTCAGCATCGCTGTGATGTCGAGGTTCTCCTGGAACTCTAGCTGGGAAATGCCATCGAAAGCCTTCTTCAGATGCGGTTGCACACGCAATGGGTCCTTCGTTTCTGCGAGGATCTCGAGTAGCTCATCATTTGACAGGAAGAAGAACCGAGGGAAGTACAGGCGCTTAGTCTCCAAGTAGTCGTTTAGTCCCTTCTGGATCGTCTCGAGATCCTGGTTCGACTGCTGCAGACTCGGGAGTAAGTCGTCGCGCTCTGCAACCTTCAACACCGCTGGGTTCGCCACAGTCTCCTGCATGTTGCGTCTCCAGTTTGCGTCGACTTTCCGGAACAGCGCACCTTCGGTCGGCATTTGCCGCATGATGTCGTCGGAGCTGAAGATCGGCTCGAGATACAACCACGTGGCCTGCACTTTGATCCAGTTGTCCATAATATCTTGGATGCTGATGAGCATCTTCTCCCACTTGGTGATGCGCTCAAAGTATGGTTTGTTGTACCGACTACCACGCATGGACTGCGTCTTCACGATCTGGTCGTCGATGATCATCTGGATCTCGTCGGTGCCGCACAAGATCGAAGTGCCAGTCGATCGGTACTCCTTGGTGCCGAACTTGACGCCCTGCCACTCCACTTCCATCTTGTCGAGCGCCTTCTCGAGCGAGTATTCCTTCGACGCACTCACACAGGTCTCCTCGATCGCACCTGTGAAACGATGCAGCCCCAAGTTGATCATCTGGTTGATGTTCGATCCTTCGTGAACCTGCACTTCAATGCCAGTGATCTTCTCAATGTCCTCCCAATGACGCTGGCGAATGCCAGGCGTACACAAGAGTGCCATCAGCGGCACGTAGCTGTTGAGCATCTCATCGAGCGTTTTCTTCACTTCCTGCGCCATCGTGATCGCGACCACGTAGACGTCCATGTTCTTCTCACACTCCTTGATGATCTTTACGATCGTGCGTCGAAACTGGTCACAGTCGCGCTCGGTCTCCTCAGCGTTCACGGAGGCGAGAGGTGCTTCACGACTGAACGTCACCTTCTCCATGGCTTGCGCGATCGTGGTCCACAGTCGCTCAATCGGACCGAGCATGTCGTACAACTCGGTTAGCATCGTCTGGTTGTTGGTAATGTTCATGCCGAGCATGGTCTCTTGCTCCTTGATGGTCTCAGTCTCGGTCTCTGCGTCTTCGAGAGCCTTCCTTGCCGCTTCAATGCGCTTCAGGATGCTTCCTGAATCAGCAAGGTTTGCATAGTCACGCATCTTCTCAATGCGTCGTTGCAACGACGAACACTGACTCATCAGCTGCTCCTGACGACCATCGATGATGAGCTCGAGTTCGTGCTGGCGCTTCGTTTGTAGCTCCATACTCTTCCGTTGGAACCCCTTGACGTTCTCTGGCCATCGGAACGTGTTGAAGAACAACTGGATCTCCTCGCGCGACATCTGGAAATCGTGCTCCTTCAAGAACTGGATCCGGCTGCAGACATCTTCGTAGAGCTTCGTGTTGAGCGAGTCGATCAGCTGGATGCTTGAGAGGTAAAATGCGTCCAGCGCTTTCAGCTCAAACGAATTGAGGGGCTCAGTAGTCAGCTTCGCGACGATTTGCTCGTATTCGACGATCATTGCACCCATCTGCTTGGTGTTGTCTGCCGACACTTTTGCGAGAATCTTTATAGCGTATGCCTTGATCTTTGCGATCAACTTGACCTTGACCTCAGCGCAGGAGACCGCAAAAAGCTTGAAATTATACTTGTCACTGATGAACGCAGCCACACGCTCCTCCACGCTCTTGAGATTGATCAGTTCGCTTCCATATGAAGCAAGAATTTCGTAGCAACTCGGAGTTGCTACAGTATTTCCTTCTGGAGATGCAGTTGACGTATCATCCTGACTGGATTCCAGCAACGTCTTGATCTTTGCGTCGTACTCGCCGTTGATCAGGTATGCGAACGGCTGGAAGAGCGTGAGGATCTCCGTGGGCTCCTGCATGTGCTCTGCAAGTACGTCCGAGAGGCTCTTCTTCGCGTTCTTCACGAAATTGTCGTCTAGCATCATGGTGCTCGGCCCCAGCGACGCCGAACTGCGAAACCTCTGGGGAATCTTGGTCTGCGAGTCGATTCGCGGAAAACTGTGAGACGCTTCGACGATCAGGTTGACGCAGTTTGTGATCTTCTCGCGTAACGCGCTGCCAGATGGGTCAATAAAGAATACGTCTTGGCCACTGAATGGGTCGACTCGAGCGCCGGTTTCACCAAGAAGGATGCAATCTACTGATAGCAACAGAGCAGCTTCGCCGTGAAAGTTCGGACTTGAGAAGCGCTGGAAGAAGTGCACGAACTCGTCGATGGATCTTTCGACCGTCTCGCGCAGATTGCGCGCCATGAGCACAGACGCAGCGTTCAGCACTCCGATGAAGCTCCGGTACCGGTTCAGTTCGTGATCGTCGGTTGAGAATCCCAAGTTGGTGGACGAAGCGTAACTCATCGAATGCTGCTGCGTCTCATGCGCGAGTCCTTCGAACTCGAGCCTCCCTTGTAAGAGTTGTTGTCCTTGGTCGTTGGCTTTCTGTTTCTTTGGTGGGGACGTTCGCGCGGCAGTATTCTTATTTGGCGAGCCCTGGGTGCTGCTGCTGCCAGACACTCGTGACGATGATGCGCCAAAGTTGAGATGGCCAGCGCACTCGTCCACACGCTTCGCAGCTGCGGCGATCCAGCAAGTCTTCAAGCAGTCCTTCACGAGCTCCGCGCGTCTTGACACTGCGTCCACGAAATGGTTCACTGTTCGTGGAAGCGCTGCTTTGAAACCTGGGCTCGCGAGGTCGATGAACAGGATCTTGGCAAACGTGATGTGGACCGCGTCGTTCCCACCAGGAGAGATGTCCCACTCGGACGGCGGGGCTTCCAGCAGCCATTGCTCCTGGAGCGCAAACGTCACCGGGTTGATCGCAAACAACTTCTGCGCAGTAAGCTCTCGAGCAAGTTGGACGCGGGCGTCGTCGACGCCCGTGATGCGCAACACGCACCAGTCGCTCGACCGGTAGAACTCGTCGATCCACCACTTCTGCTCGGCGCGCAGAAACGGCGGGTAGATGTTCATGCGCAGACACGTGTTGTCGTCCAGAAGGTCGTACGAGAGCATTGAGCGCGCCATGGTCTCGTAGTAGTCCGTATACACTTCTTGGAAAATGTCGGCGATCATCGTCTCGCAGCGGTCGTCAAACACCTGCATTCCGAACTTATCTAGTCCAAACGGCGGCGAGATTTGCAATTTTCTCAGGATCCGGTGCGGCCGCTCGGACGCCATTGGCAGCGCTCTCGCCCGTGAGACGTACCCGTCCACCTGTCGCCAGTACGCCTCCATGGTGCTAATGTAGCGCCGCTTCTCGCGCTCAAAGGTACGCGGCGAGGCCTCCAGCGGGTCAAGCAGCACTGCGTGCTGCGAAGGCGGGATCGCTCGCGCTGGTGCTCCAGAGTGATAATTGCCTGCAGGCTTTGAAGGCGACTCGTTTGAGTCAATGTCGAACGTAAAATGGTCCCTTACTGGCGATGTCGCACTCGACTTCAGCTGGCGTTTAGCGAGCGGTTTGGTCGGCGATGGGACTCGAAACACGCTCGGACTGCTCTCAACGTGACGCGCAAACGTTCTCGAGCCGTCGACAAATACGCTAAGCTCTGGCTGCTGCTGCTTGCTGGTCGGCGTTGAGTCATTCAGCGCTGCAGAGCTTTCCCATTGGGTCGATGCTGCTCCCAACGTACCCTGAGGTCGCAGTGCAGCATTTCCAACACCAATCGCTGCTCTTTCTAGCGCTGGGCTCACGGCGACACCCTTGCTCGACGGAGAGCGCAACGGAGAGCTCGAAAGATTCGCTGGCGCATGAATGGCGTTTCTCGTAAAGCTTGAGATCTCCTCGATTGTTAGTGAACGCGCCGTTGGCGTGTAGTACGAGCCGATGCGGTCGCTGAGCTTGTAGTAGCCACGGTCCTCAACGATGCTGCTCGCAGCCGATGCGCTGTCACCACCGATACTGCTACCGCTACCTGCGGCGTGCAGTCTGCGCTGCTTGCGCGGCGGTTCTCCATACTGCTGCGGGCCCGTGAGCCCGCCAAAGGGCCCCATCGTCGCGAGCATGTCGCTCTGCGCATCGAGGAGGAAGTCATTCGATGCCTGCGCCGCGCGTGGCGTGGTCTTGAGCCCCATATCCGCATTACCAACTCCACTATTGCTGCCTTCGCCGCTGTAGTCGCGCACGTCGCAGTTGCGCGTGTTGATCGCCGACTGGAGCATCTTGAGCCGCGCGATGCGCACGGGGCTCTTCTTGGGCGAGCCCCGCGCCTTGCTGTCCAACCGGAGGTCGTACGGGTCGTCCGACGCCACGTCATCACCACTGCCGATGTCCTTCATCATCGCCTTCGCTGTTGTTATAAGCGAACGCAGCCGAGCGCTACCCTTCGTGGTTTGATGATAATGTGGAGCGCGCGGAAGGGCGGATGCAGGGCCGCGTCGTTTCGCGCCTCTTCCTTCCATTGAACGAGAGTTGAACCTCGCTCGAGTGTCGTCATGACGACATCGTATTACAAATTGCTGGCAATATGTCATCGCTCCCTCGACATAGTGCCTTTGACGGATTTGGCGAAAACCAGAAATCCGTCGACATGGCTACAAACCAATAACGCAAGAATGGCCAAGCGGATGTGCGCGTGTCCACGACAGCAGCAACAGCAGCACTGGTGCGACCTTGACAAAGGCATATCATTGGTGTGTACATATGTAGCCACGACCTGTAGAGCGCAGCATTATCACGTGAGACCCAGCTCCTGTCCATTGATACACGCTGTCAAGACCCCACTCAGTCAGCGGGCGCCTCTTCGAGCTCAGCAGTCAGTAGTTTCTCTTTTCAGCGCCAGCTTCGACGACCCACGTTGATACGAAGGCTGATTGCTGCTGCTGCCTCGTCGGCTAGCGTTTACGATGGTGCAGGAGATGCGCGCCGAGCCCAAGGACGACGGCGATAACCAGGCGGAGACGGACTTTGAGGAGCGCCAGGAGATATTCCAGCGCTCGGACGAGGAGATTGCGCTCGCGGCGCGCCAGTTCACAGTCGCGGGCGTCGTGAGCACCAAGCAGCGCCGACTCGAAGATGACACGGTCACACCACCGCCTCTGCCGTCCTACGCGTTCAACTGCACCAAGGAGCTCCTTTGCCTCGAGTACGTCGCGGGCTTCCAGAAGCAGTTTGAGCATTTATTTGGCGCCAAAAGGCGCGCTCTGTACCTTTTCCCGCCCAATGAGAAGAGCACGCCCAAGTTCGTGTGCACGACGATCCGGCCGACGCTGCTGCCGTACCGCGACCTGTACGACCACCAGGCGCTCGCGCGCTTCCTCGCGGGCGTTATCGAGTACGAGCCGCTCGCCGACCCTATCTCCCCGCCCCGTTGCTTGCCGTCGCCCACGTTCACGTTGAAATGGCGCGCCGGTGACAGCTTTGACTTTGCCGTGCTGCTCGTGTCATTCCTCATCGGTGCGGGCTACGACGCGTACGTGGTGCATGGTGTCGCGCCGCGCTGGATCTGTCTCTTAGACCAAAGCAAAACCCCTCTGCCCACGCCACTATCCGTCGAAGAGCTGCCGAAGAAGCAGGCACGAGAGGTGCGCGAGACGGCTCAGCCTACAGAGAACCCGACGACGTTGAGCGGACGGACCTCCTCTTCGTCTCTCTATGACAGCAGTGCAGCTGACAGCAAAGTCACCAGAGCAACCTCAGCAGCGTCGGAGGGGAAGCTCGCGAGCCGATCGACGTTCACGAGCAAATACCTGGAGATGCAGAAGGAGCTCGAGCAGCAGCAAGACAGCCGCAACAACAACAGCAGCGAGTACAAGCACCAGCGCAAGCACCAGCTGGACGTGCTCTACGACGACGAGGATGAGGATGACGATCCGCTCGAGGGCCGGCGCGTGCACGCGTGGGTGCTTGTGCGCGCCGGCAAGCGGGACGTGAATGACCACTTCTTCATCGAGCCGAGCACGGGTCGTGTCTACTCGCTGCGCGAGTCGCCCTACACTTCGATTGAGAGCGTCTGGAACCACGAGAACTACTTTGTCAACATGCAGACGAGCCAGCCCGTGTACACGACGCTCTTCGACCTGGCGAACCCGACCGACTGGGAGTACGTGTTTCTATTGGCCTCGGAGCGCAAGAACGCCAAGGGTGGCGGCGGTGACGGCCTCGACTCGAAAGGCGGCATGGACCTCGGCGACGACCTCAAGTCGCTGCACTCGGTCGGCTCGTCCTCATCCGCTGGTGCGGGGGCAACGTCGGGTGTGGATGGCGACAACCAGCACGACGAGGACGATGAGGACCTGATCCTGGACGTGCCGCCGTCCTGGGTCGCCAAGCTTCACATCGACCGCGCGGCCTATAAGAAGCGCTTCGTGACGGACGCGCAGCGCGTGACGCTCTATCGGCGCGCAAAGCTCGAGGAGTTCGCCGAGAACAGTCACGACCAAGGGCTCGTCACGCGCGTGACGCTCTACCGAGACAACGCTTCCACTTTGCCGATCGAGATCCGCGAGTTCTTCAAGAACCGCAAGGACAAGCTCGAGTCCCGCAGGAGGTTCCCACTCGAAAGCAAATTCGAGGAGCACTTTGCGCCCGGAAGGCTGCCGGAGGCACTCAAAGCGCGCATCGAGTGGATTGGCTACCGGCGCGAGTTTCACTTCTACACGAGTGCACGCATGGACGGTCTCATGAAGCGCGAGGAGTTCATCCAGAAGCGCACTATGGAGCACTTTGACGGCCGCGACGATTTCCTGATCTTCCGGTCCGTCACGCTCACGACCGAGAAGGACGAGGTGGACTTGAAGAACCCGTATGTGCTCCCCGGTGGTCCCACGGGCGAGCTCGCGATCAAAAAGATGAAGGAGAAGTTCGCTCGCAACCCGACGCTGGCGGCCGACGACGACGCGCGCAAGAAGACGTACAACGTGCAAGAGGGCAACATCCGCGTCAACTTTCACTACGCGACGGGCAAGATCACAGCCGGCTCGCGCGTGTACTTCAAGGCGCTGGTCACGCCCGTGGAGGTGGTGATGGCGGACCCGAACGCCGCGAAGCCCAAGCTCTCGATCCTGGACGATGAGCTGCGCGCGTCGCTGCAGATGGAGAAGGACTGCTACAACGCCGTGCGCCACGCCGAGATTGAGACGCAGGACATCCTCAAGCTGCGCAAGCGTGAGGAGATGGCGATCGTGCTCGAGACGAGCTTCTTCGACGCGAACGAGGACGAGGCCAAGACGAGCAAGAAGGACGACGCGAAGGACCACGGCAAGGACGTACGTGCCATTGTTCTGTTTAGTTGAGGCTTGCTTGGTTGTGTGGACGTGTGTGCGTGACTCTCGTGACTTGTGTACCCATTCTCTCATTGCTGCCTGGACAGACAAAGAACGAGATCGACTACCTCACACCGTTCTTGCAGAGTCTGCACGCGAGCAGCGAGACTTTGTCCAAGGAGGACGCGCAGACCGTGCGTGAGATGTGCCTGCGCAACCTCAAGGAGCGGCTGCTCGAGCGCGCCAACATCATTCAGGCGCGGCTCGACAAGGAGAACAGCCTGCTGGCCAAGCGCCAGGCCGCGTTCCAGCGCAGCCAGCGCGAGCACGACCAGGGCACGGATGAGGAGTTTGAGCGCTTCTGTAGCGAGACCATGTTCCGCATCCAGATCCTCGAGCAGCGCCTCGCGAGCCACGAGGAGACCGCGCTGCAGAAATACGCCGAGATGGACCAGCGCCTGCACAACGACTCGCGGCTGCGCGTGTTACACAGGTAGAGCTTCAGTGGCTTAGACCTTAGGTCCCATAAGCTGCTGGCGCTGGGCGGCTTGGACGGTGAGTGGCAGTCAATACAGCAATCGGCAGGCAATACGAGCAGACTCTTCGTTGTTCTCTAACCTCCAGTGAAGCCATCTTTTATTCGCTCGTTACGGCGTTCTCTCTCATTCTCGCCTGGGAAGTCAATAAACTAAAGTAGACCTACATGGCTCGCCCTTCAGCGGTAGAAGAGGAAGTGGCGCCACGCCGAGCGACGTGACAAAGTTGGGATCGTCGGTTCTCTTCTCTCAACGATGGTGTCGGTATCCAAACACGCGTTCTCCTACAGCTGGTGTCATCACTGCGCAGCAGTACTGAGCTGGACTGAGTGAGAACGTGCGCTCGTCAGCGTTCACGTACTAATAAGCAAGCGACGAGCTTAGTAGTCGGCACCGCCGCCGAACATGTCCATGGCAGCACCGCCAAGGTCGGCCTCCTCCTCCTCTTCCTTCTCCTCAACCACGGCGGCCGCGGCGGCACCACCGGTGGCGGCGGCAGGGGCAGAGCCACCTGTAAGAACACCAAAAAAGCAATAGCACACACAGCATTGTCAGTCCGAGCTCCGTCATAAGCACATTCGCTGGTATCCACTCGCGGCACGGTGACACAGCATATCCGCACAGCAGCACAAAACAACGCGTGCCGCAATAATGCGCATTGCATTCGTGTCTGCCTGTCTGTCGCTGCTGGTAATGCATCACACCACGCCGCGTCCACTGTAGACAGATAGAGACGTACCCGACGATGGGCCAGCGAGGAACTTGTCGATCTTGAGGCCACGGCCGATGAGGTCGGCGAAGAGCTGCGGCACGTACGCCGAGACGTCGTTGCCCGAGGCGCTGATGGCGGCCGAGATGTTCTCGGCGGTCACGTCGGCCTTCGCATCGTGGATGGCAAGGATGGCGAGCGAGGTGACAAGCTCTTCCTTCTGGGTAGCGGACAGGTCGGCGAAAGACATGGTTTCAAACTGGATGGAATAGACACTGAATCGGTTTAAGCTGCAACACTCGACGGCGGGCAACGGAACTCAGCTTTGACAACGCGCCGCTGATGGCCGCGAGCCGCGCGAGCACGGAAAGCGGCCGCGCCACGACTCGCTAATGACTGGTGGAGAACCATCACACGTTATTTAACGTTGGTTATTTTTGCATTCAAACCTGCGTTGTGAATAACCAACGCTTCGACAGAATTTTGTCTGTTCAAGGGTCAAATTGCACAACTCAAATATTTTACCTATTATTATCATTCAAAATGGACAGTTTGTGAACAGATAGAAATTGACCCAACTGCAATCGTTTCTGATCAAGCGGCGTTGCACATTGAACGTTGCGGAAAGCAAGAAGCACGCAGGTGAAGTGTCTCGGAGGCAGCCAACAGGAAGCTCTCTCTCAGTCGACAGACCCCCAGTCGATCGCATGATGCGCCTGCCGCGTCGCATCAACAGCAAGAGCGTCACGTCCACCGACGCTCCCATTCCTGTCGACGAGGACACTAACAGAAGAGGTGCGTGTGTGTCTGGCTACATATTCGTCATCATCATCATGGGCATGTAGTTCAAGATGGTTTACAGATGATTTCCCTCTTTCCTGCATAGATATGAAGTCTGTGGCGAGCGGCGCACCACAGAGCGCAAGGGGTGACAGTGATTTCACAGAAGGCGATATCGCATCCGATTGCAGCAGTAGCGCTAGTGTCACGCCACCATGTTCAAACGTAGCGAGTATTACCGAAGAAACCGACGCCATGGCGCCCCTCTCCATGCCAACAGCGCCCAACAGCGAAGAGAGCAGTACAAGTGCGGTTGAAGAAGCGAGTACTGTGAGGTACTCGATTGATCTCTTGCAGTCGTTCGCCGAGGTGTGTCAGAAGGCGAAGAGCGGCGTGCAGACTTGCCACGTGGTCGCAGCGTTTGTACAGGAGCGCGCCAACATGGAAAGCGCGTACTCCAAGACGCTGCTAAAAATCGCACAGTCAGTAAAGCTCCGTAGCTACATGTTATGCTATGGATGGAAAGCAAACTGACGCCTTCATGCGTGTTGGGACCCTCCTGTCATTAGGAACGCGAAGGTAGACGACTGGGCTCCGCAGCTCTCTCGGTCGTGGTTGATTGTTCAAGATACGCTCGAAAAAGCAGCGCTCGAGCGCGCGGCGTTCGCTACCAAGATGCAATCGTCCATGGTGGCGGCTGTAAAAGCGTTTGCTTCGCAGCAGGACATCCAAGTCCAGCGGTTAATCACAGGTTCGTTTGTTCGTCGTCAAAGCCGTCACGACGGAGCTCAGAGGGCTCATGTGCTAATTACTGTCTTCCTATGCCTTTTTGTAGAGGGCACGAAGGTGCGGAATGCACAGCAGCACATGGTCGCGTCGCTGCACAAGGCGAAGGAGAAGTACGACCGCAAGTGCGCCGACGCCGCCGACGTCACATCAACTCTGCGCGTCAAAACCGATTCGTTCGACAGCGCTGCTACAACATCAGCGCCTTCTTCGTCCACATTCTCCTTTGACAGCGTTAGTGACGACAATGCGCGCGAGCTTGCAGAGAAGCTTACTGCAGGTGCGGGACAGCTGCTGACAAAGATGTGGGACACGACCTCGTCCTTTGGCAAAAGCTCGATCGAACGCCAGCGGAGCAAGGTGGATAGCTCCCTCGAGGACGTGATCTCGGCGGAGAAGCACTACATCCAGACCGTGGATTTCATGAACGCGCAGCGGCTAATCTACGAGCGCGAGATCAAGGAGAACCTGCACGCGTTCCAGCTCACGGAAGAGCAGCGCATCGAGTACCTCAAAGACTTGCTTCTTCGTCAGCAAGAGGCGTTCATCAAGGCGTGCCAGCACTCTGTTGATTTGTTGGAGCGATTGAAGGAAAGCGTCATCTCGATCAACGAAATTGGTACGTGCTGTGAAAATTTGTGTATGAATGCCCATTCGACAGAGTCCTTAACCTTTCTCCGTGGTCTGCAGCGGACATCGAGGATGCGTTCAAGAAGCTCGTCGAGATGGAAGGCAGCGACAGCAGCGAGTTTGACCTCGCGAGCAACACATTCTACAAGCGAATGATCCACATCCAGTCCCTGTCCGACCAGGGGAACCTGATGGTGAAGGTCGTGTCAGCCACGTTCACGGACCTGATTGCAGCGGAGGACGCCGTGTTGCAGTCGTTTTACAAGCAGCTTCAAATCCACGAGAATGCATCTGCGAATCACAGCACGGACATCTTTGGCAGTTCGTCTCAGCAGACTGGATCCTACTTGGCTGACGAAGGCACGTCGATGAAAGCAGGATGGCAGGTTGCGAGAGACCAAGTCCAGCTTTTGATGAACGTTCATCAGGTACGCGTACAAATTATCCCAGTTGATACATGGAATTTGTGATCATTACTGAGTGGAAACTATCTCTGTGTGTGACTGAGTAGGAGTTTCGATCGCTGCTGGCCGAGCCGGTGACATTGAGTCTTTCGACGATGAAGCAGCAGTACGAGAACGCGCGCAACGCAACCCAGGAGAATTTTGCGAAGTCGCATGCAGCCTTGTCCAGTGAATGCCACGGACACTCGAAGTTGCAGCAGAAACTCGAAGCCAAGGCTCGCGACTTCATTGTGATGTTCTCTTCCGTGCATGATGTTGCAGGAGGGATCGGTTTCAATCAGTCGACGATAAGTGCAGATCAGGCTGCGGTTTTGCTGCAGCAGTACAGCAGCTTTATCCATGACCGACGAGTCGAGTCGAAGCTGCGCCATCTGGCAGAGGAGATGCGCGAGATCCAGCACCGCCTTGATGAGAGCGATGCGAGTTTGAAGCAGAAGTTCAACACGTACATTCAGGTTCGTCAAAGTCTGCTGACATCTGTCGAAATCTGTTGCGTTGACTCACTTTGACCAACATCGTTTGCTTCTCTTGCCACTGAAGGACGTCGAGGTGTTTGTCTCTGTGTACATGAAGAACGAGAAGTATCGCCTACAAATCAAGAAGAGTTCGCTATTGGCATTTGCGAAAGCCTACGAGCACATGCTTACGGGCGCGCTCGCAATCGCTTCCAGAGCGAATTCGATCATGGAGAAAATCAGTCCGAGCAGCGACGTCATCGAGTTTGTCCACTCTCACCGCAAGCCTTACCAGAGAAGCAAGCGCATTGTACCTGTGTATCATAACAACGACATCTTGAAAGATGCGCTCAGCGAGTACTACCGCGCCAAGATGAGCTCTCCTCTCACTCCGGGCTCTGAAGAACGAAAGCAGCGACGCAGTCCCAAGGCGTCGGAGCAGTCGGGGTCGCCACTGAAGACGATGAAGAAGAAGCGAGAGCTGGCGCTCGACCTGGAGATGATTACTTCCACGAGCGAAGCGAATCAAGCGAATGGAGATGATCTAAAAGGCAACTCGAGTCCTGACAGAGTAACTGCGGATGAAACAATGTCGACTGCTGAATCCAGCGACCCTGAGAACGACGCGCAGCCGCTTGCGATGTCGGATTTCCAGAAGAAGTTCCAGGTGAGTGGATTTCATGGTTAGATTGGAGGAACCTGATGACAAGCTGACCCTTGTGATGTTTTGTTGAGCAGCTGGACAGTCCCGAGCAAGTGGTGGAAAGCTACTCATGCGCGCTCTACCTATCCAACTTCCCGTACCACGGCCGTCTTTACTTGACACGAGATCACATCTGCTTCACGGGATGGAGAGACACCACCTATGTAAGACCCATCTCGTTCATGCGATTTGACATGCCCGTGAGAAGTGACGTACTAATTGACACACTGTGGCTCTCTTTCATTGGACCAGGTGGCGTCGTACTTGGACATCACGCACATTGAGAAGAAGAACACCGCGCTCATCGTTCCCAATGCGATCGAGGTTCGTTTTGCTTTTCGCATTCGTGAAACCCATTGTTACTGTGTCTTTAACGAGTCTCTTGATACGTCTCACCTGTCTGAACAGCTGAGCGTACGTGGCGAGAAGGTGTTTTTTGCGTCGTTTGTCTTCCGGTGCGTACAAGCGCACATAATATGTTTTGATCTTATGGCACATCACATCAAAGTGCATGATTATACCAAGCAGCTCATTTTGAGAAATGAAAATCGTATTTATAGGGATGAGTGCTTCCAGTGTCTCCAACAGCTCCAGGCGATCAAGAAGGGTACCGTTGCACTGCTGACTGGGAGAGAGGCGGGCGATAAGAGTGAAGCTGATGGTGCCATAGCAGATTCTCCATCTCCAGCAGCAACAGCAGGACCAGCCATGGAATCGTCCAGTGGGAAGACCAGTCCGGTCTCGATGGCGTCTGTGGCTCCAACACCTTCTTCAAGTTCATTGGAAGCAGCTCAGTCAGTTGCTGAAGGTGGTGGTGCGACTGAGGTTTCATCGACTTCGTCTGTGAAAGCGTCACCTCCAGTGGTCATGGAGGCACCTCGAGTACCAGAGAAGGACTCGATGTTGGATGAGTACGAGGTCATTCTCGACGAAATCATCCCGATCAGGTGAGTTTGTCTGAAAGATGCTCCTCATTGCATTGTTGTCATGCTGACTTTGTTTCGTTGTTTATATTGTTATTTCTTAGTGTGGACTTTGCCTTTTCAACGCTCTGGGTTGAATCCACCGCGTTTCTCCACCAGTACATGAAAGACGGTGGAGAGACCAATATCAGCATTTCAGAGTGGAACAAGACGCCGGTGACTGTCACGGCGCTCACGACTCCCGAGACTTTTGATGGCTCGCGTCGCGTTTTCTTCGTCCACAACAAGAAGTACATGGTGGGGCCTAGCACGATTCCGACCACGCAGGAGCAGCGATACAAGCTGGAGCCGCGCGTCCGGTTGATTGTGAGTAGCAGCTCGACAGTGACCGATGTGCCATATTGCGACTACTTTCGCGCCGAGAACCGTTGGGTCTTCAGTGCGACGAAGAAAGAGGGAGAGTGCCGCGTGCAGGTCGGGCTCCGAGTCCATTGGATTAAGAGCACCTGGTTGAAGAAGCAGGTACGAACCTATCTGGTGCAGAGGACGCTATAGGATAGAGCACTGACAAACGACTCACTATTTTTGTTGCTGTTCACCAGATCGAGAGCGCTGCAATATCTGAAGCAAAGGAAAGTGCAAAGTCATGGCTTGCTGCTGCACTAAAGACATCGAAGAGTCAGAATCCCGGGCTGACGACTTTAAAAGCACCAGTTTCAGTCTCGGTTCACAGCAACGGCGCTGCATCGGATGAGGATATGACCCGGAAGACCGTCAAGATTACTGAAACCAACTCTACAACGCCACCAGCAAGCGTGCAGGTGGCTGCCACAGATTCTGTTGCTGTGACGCACGAAAGAACCACCGCACCAGTGCCCATCTCGCCCAAGTTTGCGCTCCAAGTCGCGAGTTTATGCTGCGTGCTGCTCTTCGTCTACACGATGCTGCGGATCTGCTCGACGCTCGAGCAAATGCAGTTGCTCACAAGAGAGACACTTCTTCAGCAGCGTCAGCAGCAAGAACTTTTCAAGGAGGTCATGCAGGCGTTCCTGGAGCGCGAGCGAAATGGAGTGGGACGATAGTCAGCATTTAGATAGTCGCAAAAGGAAGAAGGGTCAAGGCGAAGTGGACGCTTGATTACATGTTCAGCAAAACAAACAGAACCCAGACAAGTCAGGCAAAGACGACAGGAGGTACAAGACACACAGATCAAGACCCTTTCAATGTATCTCTATTATTTAAAACTCGTCGTCCAGGTCGTCGTCCTCGTCCGCCTGCACACAAGAAACAGAGCTGTCGTGAGCCATCCACATCGTCGAGAAGGTACGAAGTTGCATGAGTTCTTGTATGCTTGCTTGCGCGTCATTCACAGTGACTCGCCTCTTCACAGTACGGCGAGAGTGCTGCAAAGTCGAGCTGTGGGATATCAGGCAGGCGATGCAAAGATTGGTGGCACTCGGCGTCTGGCAGCAGCTGGATCTCGCTCAAGTCGTCTACGTGCACACGCGCACACACACCCAGCAAATGGATCAAATGAACATTGTCATAGACAGACAGAGAGTGAAGACCCGATAGTGAAGCTCCTACCGTCGTCTTGGAATTCTTGCTCGTCGAGCTCGGGGGGAAAGGCTGGGCTTCCTGGTGTCGACGGCTTCTCGCTCGTTTGACTGTGAGTTGTCGTCGCAAACAGGAGCGAGCGCTGAAGCACTTGGATTTCCTTCTGCAGCGCCGCGCAGTTCTTCTTCAGCGATAGGTTCTCCTGTCGAAACAGCGCATTTTCTACGGCCAGTGGCAAGGACCCGCATCAGATTACATCCCAATGAGAGGTTGAAACAACGGAAGTGGCATGAGCGCACCGAAGTCCAGGTCGTTGCTGCTTTGGTTGCTGCTCTGAGGCTTCGTCTTCCCACAGTCACAGTGGGAATCCTGGTTTGCCGAGCCGCTGCTGCTGCTGCTTCTGCTCAGAGAGTCGACGTACGACGTGACTTCATCGCGGATCTTGGACAGGACGCGACCGAATAGCTGCTCATCCGTCCGTCAACAGCAAAGCATGTCAAAATCATACACAGAACTAACTGCTGGAGTAAGGCTTCGCAGTTTGCTGTTGTTTAGTACAGCGCACCTCATCTTGCTGGATGACAGCGTCGAGTGCTTTCTGGCATGCCCGAAATCGACACGCCGCCTTCTCGTTGAGCTGTCAAAGAAGACAGAGGTCAGCACAAGCGACAAACTGTCCACAGTAGAAGTCACAATGCGAACCTTGGATCGCTCAATTTCGTTCAGGCGCTCGACGAGTTCCACCTCCAGCTGCACGGTGGAAGACTTGAAGCCTCCGAGAGTCTTCGACCGTTGCTGAGAAATGCTAGTCGCCGGGTCCGAGTTCTTGGACTTGGATGACGGCGTGGAAGCTGCAAAGGGATCTTGGTTCCGATTCCTTTGAGGATGATGAGGCGGCAATTGCTGTTGCGACGAGATAGTGGCGCCTGTCGGGCGATAACCTCCCGAGTTATTCGCCATCAAGTTGGTGGAGGAACCTGCTAAAGGTCCGTTGGACGCGAGCTGTCGACTGAAAAGAGACTTTGCAGTCGACTTTGCCGCCGCAGTGGCTGTGAGGCTCCGGAGTACAGCGAGCTGCTTGTGGGTCATCTGCGCGCTGCTTTGTTCGACGGCATTCTGCAGCTTCTTGCGAAACGTGGAAGCAGACTGGCAGCGTCTGCATTGAATGGATTCAGGGTGAACAGTCGACAAAGTCAGCAGGCTGGACAATGCTCATGCAACGTGGCGTTACATGAACACAACCAAACGTATGTACCTGAGCGCGCTGTGCAGGTTCGATGGTGCGAGTGCTCTTGGTTGCGGTGACGCAGTAGCAGCAGCCGCTGCTTTGGCGTTTTCGATGTACGTGGCTTTCACGGACGGCGAGCGCAGAGCGAGGTGTCTGTTGTTAGTGGGAGTAGACGGAGTACGGAGACGCGCAACCGATGGAGCTCGGTCGCACATGTCGATCCGCAGATCCAGAAACGCGTCCTGAACAACTACAGGTGTTAGCCGAACCAGAAGGTACCGGCCGGTATGTGAAGATCAAGACAGCGGAGCGTATCGCAAACCTTTGCGTCATGTTTGGACGGCGTCTCGGGCTCAATGTTCCTTGCGCCATAGTGCTGCAATCAGATACAACCAATATCAGCGGGTCTTCACGCAAAGTCACTAATCTCAAGCGTGGCATGGAATCTCACCGAGGACGCCTCGTACGCCACGCTTTTTCGACGGAGCATCGTCCAGGTGCTGCTGCATCCACAGTCACAGTGCAGAACTCTTCATCCACGCAGGTCGGTCTTGCGCTTTCTATAGCAGAGCTGATCAAATTCAAGTCATGGCGGTTCGAAATAGACAAGCAAGGCGCTCGAAATACATATCAAAGACAGTTCACTGGTCATGGTACAAAATTCACTTGTTGCTGCTGCAGTTCACGCGTCCGGCTGGCTGGCTGGTTACCTGCCACTCAGTTAGATGAGTACTGCTCTACCTACCCATCTAGCTAGTCGCTGTCTTCGTCGTCCTCGTCTTCATCGAATACGCCCTTGCGCCGGTTGCGGTTGAGGTGCATGGTTTCGGCGAAGCTCGTGTCGAGCATCGTGAAGCCGTTGGCCTTGATCGTCGGCGCAGCTCCTGTTGATGGCGCCTTCTCCTCCACCGCCTGTACGTCATTTTCGCCATTGTCCTCCTGTTCTGCGACTGCCGCTGAGAGCTCATCAGTATTATTCGTCTCTTGCTTCTCAAACGCCTCCGGCCTGTGCAGTAATCATCATAATGGAGTAGTTTCGTGACCCTGGCTCGCCATTCACAATGCATCATGTGTACGCAACGTACCAGAGGTTCTTGGTCTTGAGGTGCTTGATCTGGTCCTTGTAGAGAATGTGCTCGACGATGGACGTCACAGCCGCCTTCTTCTTGCCCTTAGACGTCGACGCCTCGACCTCCGCATCGCCCGACGCCACAATAAGGAAGTCGCCTGCATGCAGAACGCAATACAATTAGGCCTACGTATACAGACACAGACGGTTCGCGTATGGCTACGTGCGTACGCACCTCGCTTGACCCAGATGAGCTTGCGGAACTTGGTCGGCAGCATGGTCACGGTCGTGGCGCCATGCTCGTCCTGCACTTCAAAGAGGTTGCTGCCGCGCAGGCCCACGACCTTGACGACCTGCTCATTCTCCTTCGGCTCGGGTGCGTCATAGAGCACCTTCTTGGTCACGCCCTTGCGGTAGTTGGTCTTGCGCCCGCTGCCCGACATCGCGCTCTATCGATTCGTCCGACTTGTAGCTCTTGGCTTCTTCGTCATGCGCTGCCAATCACATGGCTGTTGGGAACCCGCCAAGACCCTCTATATTGAAAAAAGTATGACGCTTTATTATTTTGAAATAAACTAAGTAAGCGCGCTTTTGAGTCTCGTAACGACGAACCCCTCTCCAATTCGCTCATCAATTCTGAGAGGGCTTCGAGAGCCTCCACCAAAAACCAGCAGATCATTGGCGAGAGGCACAAAACTGAAGAGCAGAGGATCGAGCGAGACGATGGCCGGACGAGGACGCGGACGCTCGTCCACGCTGCCGGCGTGGATGACCAAGGGTCCCGGCAGTAACCCGAGCACGAGTCCCGCGCAGCGCATGACGTCGCCGTCGGCGCTTGCGGGCTCGCCAGTAGCACGTGGCGGCGGTCCACCCGTCCCGCCGCCGCGCAAGGGGCAGTTTAACGACGCCCCCGAGCCCCCACGCCGCGGCGGCGGCGGTCCAGACAACAGCAACCATAGATCAAACAACGGCGGCGCCCCGCCTGGTGACAGAGGCGTATACAACAAACGCTCGCAGTCGCCCGCGCGGGCGCCGTCGCAGCAGAGTTGGCGTGGTAACGGCAGTAGTAGAGAGCGCTCGCGCTCGCGCGACCGGCAGCCAGGGCCGCCGCCTGTGCGTCGAGAGTTTTCGCGAGACCGAGAGCCGTCACGCGCACAGAACAACGAGTGGGACCGCCGTCCTCCTGCGGATAGCTACAACAGCGGGTACGACCGCCGCGCCGAGTACCCGCCGCGCGGCGACGACCGGGGTCGCTCGGAGCGCCGATCGCGGTCTAGAGACCGAGGCTACGGCCGCAACGGTGACTACCGCAGCGACCCTCGGTACGCTGACCGCGGGTACTCGTCGCAAGGCGCTAGCAATGGCGGCGGTGACCGCTACGAGTCTTACTTTCGTGGTGGCGGTGGTGGCGATGGTGGCCACTCGGACTACCGAGGCGGCGGCCGCGAGTATGAGCACAGAGGTGGCAGTGGTAGTGACCGTCGAGAGCGATCGCCGCCGCGCCGTGATGATTATTACGACCGCGGCTACGGCCGCGTGTCGGGTCCACCCGGTGGCAGCGGTGGTCACGACGACCGCACGAGCCGCAACTACTCGGACTACCATCGCTAACCATCGCCACACAGAGGAGTAGAAAAGAAAAGAGCGCGTGACGGGATGGGTGGGTGGAGGGAGCAGAGCGCACCGAGCACTTGACGAACGTATGGCAGGTAGGAGATCGGACGAGATTGAGATAACAACACCAACAACATGGGCAAGTGCGCATCAGTCGTTGTCACGAAGATTGGTTGGCAGAGCGCTGCGGTGTTGCGGTAGGCATTCAGTTGCGCGTGATCTTCCTGTCCTCCGGTTTCAAGGGCCAGGGACAGAAATAGCCTCCTTCCTGACTAGTTTTGACAGACAAGCATGCAATTGCTGGCAGAGCACTTGAGCATCAAGACAGACGCGTGAGTCCATGGCGCCGGCCGCGTTCGCTTCGGCCATGGCTGAGCGTGGGCAGCCCAAGGCAGCGACAACTCGAGAGGGGTTTGGCCAAGAGGATCCGCAGCCAGTGCCTTCGATCAAAGAGGAGGCGTCGTCATCAAGTTCGTCGTCTGACGACAACGACGCCAGCACTAGTGCAGCTGTACGACCGCTTCCAGACAGAGAGCCGAGTAGCAAAGCCCAAGCAGCTGGACCATCTGGTAATGATGCACAGCCAGGGACGTCGCTGTCAGTCAAGACACTCGTGGCAACGACCGAGAGCCACGTGCAACAGGAGAAAGCGCGGTCCACGCGAGAACTCAAGCTTTTCACCGTCGCAAAAGGACTCATGGCGACGGCAGCGCGCTCGCCTCGAGCGAGGAGTGCCACGACCACGAACGCTACTACAACGAACAGTACTACCACGACCACAGCTGTGGTGACAAAAGCCGCGACAGCAATCCCAGCGTTCGGCAAATTTCGTCGCGCTAATACGACTCCAAAGGGGGAGCTGAGCAGGAATCTGTCACTATCAGTAACAGCAGCACAAGCAGTGGAGTCCACACGACAAAGTCCACCCGCAGCAGAGCCAAAGTCTACAGTGGCTGCTACAAAGCATCAGAAGACTTCCTCACTCGTGACAGTCGTCCACGAAGCCAGGGGCGACAGTGAGCGCGAGCATGAAGAACGTGACCAAGTCGCCTCTGAGGACGCATCAGGTCACGACTTTGTTGACGATGTCCGCGAGACGCTCGACCAGCTCATCACTCAACTCGACAGCGTCGACCCGAAAAAGCTCTGCGCGATCCGGCTCGGTGGCGAGCTGCGTGGCTTGCTGGGCAAGGCGCAGGACGAGTTCGGCGCGTATGAGGAAGCGTTCGTCGAGCACGCGGCGCAAGTGGGCGTCTCGATCGCACTTCAAAACTTCTCGGCCTCGCTCGTACAAGTATTTGCGATCGTCGCGCGGCTGCAGACCGCGAAGCCTTTCCTGCTCAACAAGAAGTTCAAGCGCGAGGTGCTCTTCGCGTTCCAGGAGATCAATTCGTACTACACGTCGCTCTTCATGGAGCTCTCGATGGCCGTGGCCAAGCGCTCGGGGCTCGTGCTGCCGCTGCCGAGTCCCGTCAAGCCCCAGGCGCCTGAGCCTGTTGTGGAGGAAGAGGAGGTCTTGCCTGAGCCCAAGGTGGAGCGTATCCCTGAACCACCTCCGAAAAGTATGATGGTGGAGATCTGTATGCCTCCGTTGGTGCTCATTGGGCATGTGCTAATCTTTGCTGTTGGGCTATTTCGTAGAAGAATCACCGGTGCCAGTGGCGGACATGACGTGTCTGGAGGCGCATCAGTACTTCTATGGCCACCGGAGAGAGAAGAGCCTCAGCAAGGCCCTGCTTTTGTACAAGGTACACACTTGTACTTGTCAGCAAGGTGTCGCTCGATGTCAACAGGCTCACTCATGTGCTCTCTTATCGTGATGATATCACTAGCAAGCAGCTGAGCTAGGTAGCGTGGAAGCCAAGACGAACCTCGGCGACATGTTCTTCCACGGAATGGGCGTCGAGAAGGACTTGCTGGTCGCTGATACATGGCTGGGCGAGGCTGCGAGCGCTGGCAGCATTGACGCCTGCCACTTGCTCGGTCGCTTGCTGGTTCGTACCGAAATGCCTCTCTCTCAGGCTGTCCATTCAAAGCCCGTTCGACTAATAGGCTTGTTGTTTCATCTGTAAAATCTGTTTATCAGTGCGAGAAAGCCCAGAATCAGCATCAGAATGAGCTCAAGAAGCGCGAGATGCACTCGCTGGCGATGATCCGCTTCACACACGCGGCGGAGAACGGCCACAGCGGCGCGCAGTACGAGCTTGGTGCGGTTTCCTGGCTCTGGACCATTGCTAAAATGGCCCTGGTAGCATTGCTGACACTTCTTTCATTGCACCTTGAACCACACAGGCGTGCTGCATGAGCAAGGCTCTGTGGGTTTTCGAGACGTACAGCAAGCGCTTCTGTGGTACAAAAAGGCGGCAGAGCAAGGCCACACGGCCGCCGAGGCGAGTCTCGGCCGGATACTCTACCAGGGCGTCGACAGCGGCGACACCAGCGTGACGCCTCAGCAAACGGAGCGCGACATCACCCAGGCGATCCATTTCCTCCAGCGCGCCGCTGCAAAGGTTCCGATCCGATTCGATAGAGCTTTTCTGTTGTCTTCTTTATTTTCATTGTTTGGTGTGTGACAGCCGACCAATTTCAAAATTGTCGAACCAATTTCCATCTTTGTGAACAGAACGACGCAAGCTCCCAGATGTACCTCGGAAGGCTTTTTGCCACGGGCGACGGCGTGAAAGTCGACCTCGAACGCGCGATCGCATTCTACCGTAGAGTGCGTTAATCGTTCTACTGCCATCGATTCACCATGAGATCGCTCAGGTTGCTCACTGTCACCCATTGCTTGTGTTTTCTTTCGCTCAGGCGGTCGAGGGCGGCAACTGCACAGCCATGCTGGAGCTCGCGCAGCTCCTCCTAGCCCCAGATAACCACGAGCGCTCACCGCCTTCCGTGCGCTTCAGCGACCGAGAGGAGACGCACGATGAAGCGCTGCGACTGCTGCTCAACGCGGGTGCTGGAGGCGTCGTCGACGCGTACTTTGTCGTGGGCGAGCTGCTCGAGTACTCCAAGTTCTTCAAGGACAAGGCCGCAGCGCTGAGGTTCTACACAAAGGCCGCCACTGTCATCCCGGTACTGTGACTGAGCTGGTTGTGGTAAGCTAATCTCTCTCGTGATGGATCTAACTGGACTTCTGAATGACGATGTAGAGCCACGTGAAAGCCGCCAAACGCGTCGCAGCGATGCACTACTCGGGCATCGGCACTACAGCCGACAAGTGGAAAGCCCACAAGTTCTACGCGATCGCAGCAAACGCTGGTGACGCCGAGGCCCTCAACGCACTAGGTACTGAGAGGATCAGCAACTTCGACATGTACTGACCCGAACTGACGAGATCTTGCATCACTCACCATGGCTAGGTTTGATGTTCGAAGAGGGCGAAGGCTGCGACCTGAACTTCAAGCAGGCGGGCGAGTGCTATCGGAGGGCGGTGGAGCTGCGCAACCCGCACGCGCACTTCAACCTCGGCTGCCTTCTGTCGCAGGGCAAGGGCGTGTCCAGGAACCACGACGCCGCCCAGGCGCACTTTCGGCAGGTAATGAGACTTGACTGCTTGGCCTTGAGTAGAGAATCGGTGGTTGACTGGATGACTGGCTGGCATTGTTTGAACCAGGCGCTCGAGCTTGGGTATTCGCTGGCCCGCGACTTCCTCAGGCCGACCGAATGATCCATCGCGATATGACAACAACATGGCACGAGAGTTTAGCGGTTAACATTGTAATTGTATTGCAAGTACTCACCCATTAGCACGACTCAAGCGAGCGAAGGAAGTTGCGATGGAAGAAGCGCACTCTCAACTCTGCTGAGGTGCTGCAGGGCGGAGGATCTACGCTGTAATGGGGGAATAGAAAAATGAAGCCACCCAAGGAAAGGGTGCCCAGTCACTAAGCCAGCACTTCGGACCAAGTGCCTTAGGCGAACTCTCGTCGCGCGTACTTGTGTTCGTCCATGTACTCTACAGCCACGGTGCGGTTCGCAAACCCGCGTCCGTGCAACTCCGTCGCGGCCGCCTGCGCTGATGTCACCGCATCATATTCCAGAAAGACCTGATATCCCAACAGAGTAGGTTTTACACAAACAGTCAGTATCAGGCCAGTCAAAGCCCACAGGGATTCATAGTCCTCACCTTGCCAACGGCGCTGTAGAGACCGTCGCGCGGGCGCGGCACCACAATCGAGATGATGCGCCCAAAGCGCTCGCACTCGCTCTTGATGTCATCGACAATGTCGGCGTACTCCTCCTCGTCCTCGAGCTCCTCGGGGGTCACCATGTTGAGCAACACGACCACGCGCGACGGCGTGCCCAGTGGGATGCTCGGGATGCCCAGACCGGCCATCGTGATGGCCTGGAGCGCCGCGTGGGACGGGTTCAGCCCCATCTCCAGGCCCGAGTTCACGGTTCCCGCTGCGCTCGCGACGGCCTTGGCGTTCTCCTGGGACATCGCACGACGCACCGTCAGCGTCTTGTCGCCGAGCTTCATGTCGTTCAGACCGAGACAGGCCGAGTCCGTGCTGCTCGGGTCCAGGTATTCGCAGAAGCCGTAGCCCTTGGACAGGTTCGAGTTGAGCTCCTTGACAAGGTGGAACGACTTGAGCGGCCCAAACGCCTGCAGCAGTTCCTTCACCTGCTCTTCATTCAGGTGGTACGGGAGGCCGCCGATGAAGACCTTGCCCGGACCGTCGCTTACGGTCGTCGACACGATGCCTAGCGCTGCGAGGTTCAAACGCGGGATCGGGCCGAGGTCCGTTGGCACGGTGGACGGGTTGTAGTCGTTCGGGCGGCGGATCTTGAGCGGCTGGCCGCGGAACGACACGCCGTCCAGGTTCATGCATGCCGTTGTGAGCTCGATGCTCTTGAGTTCCACGAAGGCAAAGTGGCGCTCGCGGTTGATGTACACGGACACGACGGCACCGCCCTCCTGGCGCTCACCCAGCGCGCGGTCGATCACATCGTTGAAAAACTCGGAGATCTCGGCTTCGTTCACGTCGCCGATGCCGCCCACGTACAGGCGGCGGGCGTGACGCGTCTGCTGCGAGTTGCCGCCAAACGTGTGCGATGCCACGACCTAGTTGAATACATAAGCAACCACAACACAAGCCGTTAGGATATCAGCATCACAAAGAGAGATCCAAATCAGTGAGTGAGTATTGGACGCTTTGGGGTGCAATGCAATGGAGGGTGGTGGTGATAGCGTTGCTCCAGAACGAGAGAGCTTTGCACTGTGCGAGCGACAAGACAAACAGCAGACAACGAAACAAGAACATGGTTCGTGTCAGCCGTCGGTCGATGTCCCCACAACACACACACACGCAACTGGTGCCCAGCAACATGCAGCACGCGATCCCATGCGAACAGATATGTTTCATACACGCAAGACTCACCCCAGGGACGATGGCATGCGCCGGCGCAGCATGCACAGCAGGCGGGCCAAAGGACGCTGGCCCCACGGCGCCCGAGAGCGCCGCCATGTTCTGCTGCAGGATGGCCTGCGCGGCGTAGGCGGCCGCGTTCTCCTCAGTCACGCCTGGCGGCCGCACATCAAAGTACGATTTCTTTCTCCGGCGCACGATGCGGTCGCGGCTGCGCGACTTCGATCTGCTGTCGGAGCGGCGCGAGCGGCGGTCGCGCGAGGACCGACGGCGCTCTCTGCGGTCGCGGGGCGAGCGGCTACGGTCCTTTGACGAGCGGCGCGGCGAGCGGCTACGGTCCTTCGACGAGTGCGACTTGGACGACCGGCGACCACGGTCGCTGCGATGGCGCGAAGAGCTACGGTCGCGGCGATCGCGGCTGCGACGCGAGCCGCTCTTCTCGCGGCGCGAGTCCTCCTTCTTGTCGTCGTGCTTGCTGGCTCCATTACGGTCACTGGCCGCTTGCTGTGGCTCCTAGTACACATAGAGCAATCATCATACGAGCTATAGAGTAAGCAGACCATTCAATTCATATTCACAGCAATTGAACATGCAAGACGAACCGGCGCGTCAGCGAACTGCGGTGGCACGGGCGCCATGTTTCTGGCCATCGGCATCTGCTGCTGCTGGTGGTAGAATTGCGTCGGCTGGAAGGCCGCCGTGGGTGGCGCAGGAGGACCACGCGCCATCTGGGGCATTGGCGCGTTGTGGGCCATTTGTGGTGAAGGCGCGTGCATCGCCTGAGGCGGAGCTACTGGCGGCGCCACTGGCTGACCCATCTGCTGCATTTGCTGCTTCTTCATCCACGCGGGCATCGTGAGTTCGCGTCCGCGTCCCGCCATGGCTGCTGCTGCTGCTGGTAGAGAGGACGGACGGACGGAGCTTGTTGTCTATGGATCGATCGATCGATCGGTTGCCTTCTAGCAGCTTCTTTGTATGGGCGTCTGTATAGCGGCGTTTTGGGTGGCGTTGGCCCCCTTTTTACAGATCGCTCACACCACACCAAAATGATGTGGTGTGAACGATCTGCTTGATAATACGGATGCCGGATACAAGAGGATGTACAACCTTGTTCTTAAAACGAATATTGGATAAAAGAGATTAGACGCGCCTGGAGTGGAAATAAAAATGGATCATGGGAGGAATGCGCGCTGTGTAATGATGCCTGCGTTACGGCTTATTAGCGTCGAGCGCTGCGCTAGCAACACAGCTCACATGCACACACACGCATATAGCGACTCAAAAAAAATCCACAGCAGGATCGTTTGCCTACTGACCGCAGTCCTCCAGCGTGCGCTGGGCGATGAGCAGCTCGTTCTCGGCGTCACTAGGGATCTGCTGCCACGTGCACGCTGGCAGCTTCTGCAGGCGCTTGACGGCCTCCACGCAGGCCTCATGCTTGCAGTACGCGACCGCCTGCGTGTGATTCACCCACTTGTACGGCAGGAATAGCAGCGGGTGCACGCACGTCTCGAGCAGCGTCCACGTGTCGTCCTTGTCGGCGCCGAGCAGCACGTCGCGGAGCTGCTGCACGCCGCGACAGGTCTCGCGCGTCTCCATGGCAACCGAGACGATCAGACGCGCGTCACTGGGGTGTCCATGCAGCGCTGCAGCGAGCAGCGCCACCGTCGCCATTGTCAGAGCGCTCGTCTTCATCGTTGGCTCGTCGTCGTTGGTGGTGGTCTTGGGGTGTCGTGATGGGGAGTGAGGTAGAATCTGATTCTGGGAAAGTGGGCAACGAAGAGTCGCGATATCGCACCGGCATTTACGAAATATGAGCTCCAACCGTGAGGTGACGGAGGCGACGCTCGCGCTCTTCGAGGCGAGCGAGAGCGGCGACACCAAGGCCGTCGCGGAGCTCGTCAAGACCGCCGACCTCAACTGGCACCGCACGCAGTCGGTACTGGTCCCAAATTCTCTTGTACATTCATGTCATTTGCTCCGTAAGCTCTATGTGGTGTTGACATTGACGATGGATGGGAATGAACGGTAGTATGGCGCGACGCCGATCATCGCGGCGATCATGAACGGCCACAAGGAGGTGGTGCAACTGCTGCTGGACGCCAACGCCGATCTCGGCGCGCTCAAGACCCCGGTACGTACGTGTCCATGCACTCGCGTCGACGGATCTACGCATACGTGTGTGTGGCTGCCAGCTAGCTCACTGGTTGTGAGCACTAATTGCGCTGCGAGCAGGACCGCAACAGTCCGCTGCACGAGGCCGCTTTCCGTGGTGAGCCCGAGATCCTCCAGCTGCTACTCAACAAGATCCAGCTCAACAACCAGAGCGTCTCGGCGCTCGTGAACCTGCAGAACCAGGTACAAACACGTTAGACTATCACCTCCACCATGGCGTTCGCTTGTCTGACAAACTATGTAATGGCTCAGTTTGGCAACACACCGCTCCATAATGCGGCGCGCACGGGGGACGCCGGCTGCGTGGAAAACCTGCTTAAGGCGGACGCGAAGATCGCGCTCAAGAACGTCAACGGCTCGCTGCCGCTGCACCACGCGTGCTACTGCGGGCAGCCGAACCTGGCGGTCGTCAAGTTGCTCGTCGAAGCCGGCTCGGACGTGAACGAGCGCGACGAGCAGGGCTGCACGCCGCTCATCATCGCGGCCAAGAAGAACCAGACGGACGTGATCGACTACCTGCGCTCGCACGGTGCCGACGCCAAGCTCAAGAATCTGTTCGGCGAGGACGCGCTCCACTTTGCCACGCTGCGCGAGAACGCCAATGCCATCGGACTGCTCGAGAAGTGAGTTAGTTCATCGCGTGACGGATAGCAAGAAGCGGTGGAGATACGCTATGCTTTCGTACATTATTATCACACTCTACACATATGATGAGCTCTTCCGGTCTATCTATGAGCTCGCTTCTTCTTCTTCTTCGGACGACGCATCGTCGTCTTCCTGGATGGCGTGTGTGCGGCAGATCGGGCAGTTGAGCCATGTGCGGAACCAGAGGCAGATGCACGTGTCGTGGAACCGGTGGCCGCACAAGAGCTCAACCGCAACGCGTGGTGGTGCGCTCTCTAATGGCCCGCCAATAGTGTCGTCTTTATTGTTGTTCGTACAGCGCAGACTGCTCAGACAGATCGAGCATTCCTCCTGTAATGGGGCTTGGTTATAGGAAGCCCTTGTGGTGAGCTGCTGGAGTGACGGCACGCGCTTGAGCGCCTCGATGACGCAGACCGCGTCGCCGTCGTTCGGGTACTGCAGGCGGCAGAGCTCCTCGGTGCGGCGCAGCACCTCGCGCAGCAGCGCGCACGTGTGCAGCCACTGTGCGTTCGCGTGCACGAGGCGTAGCAGCTTGTAGAAGAACGTGGTCACGCGCTCGCACTTGGCGTCCATGTGGCGCTTGCCGAAGCCCGAGAGCTTGCGCCAGAGCTTCATCTGGCGCTTGAGCTCCTCGCACATGGCGCATTCTTTTGCGCTCTTCTGCTTGACGAGCTTGTCGCCGTCGTCGGTGCTGCAGCTGTGCTTCTTGATGAGCTTCAGCAGTTGTGACTCGAACGACTTGACCTCAGCCATGAAGACCCCAAAGCCCCACTTGGAGTCCACGACACCCGCGGCGTCCACGTGCCGCATCTCGACGAAGAAGCGGGCTTTCAGGCGGCTCTTGGTGTGCGCCACGTTCACGTCCACGCGCACGTCGCTCAAGCTCGCGCCGCGGCGCACGTCTGCGAGCTGGTCGACGCGCTCTGCGGTCGTGGTGGATGTCGTCACGGCGCGGCTGGGCTCGTGCACTCGTGGAATCGCGCTGGGCGTGATGGATGCGAGAGCCGGCATGTTCGTTCACTGCATATACACAAGGGGTTGCTGCTATTGCACAGACGCTGGGCGACTGCTGGGTGCCTGGGCGGGCAGATTGGCGAATGACGCATGTGGTCGTGCTGCTCTTGGGTGATGGTCAGGGGATTGTGGACAGAAGGAAGAACAAGCGGAGATGCCGTAATCCGAATTGTGGAGCTTAAAATAGAAAGTCGGATAGAGACGAAATGGAGGGAAGCCCAGAGCAAAATTAGCGCCAGGCAGCTGGTTCTAGCCGTCAAAATGTCACGGTCGAGATATGGAGGACGAAGTGTGAAAGCTCTCTCTCGGTGTCGCGCGCGTGGTTTCGTTAACCGCGCCTCCCATGCTATCGATGCTCATGATCAAGTCACCGTCATACCTACTTCGTTATACCAGCGACACCATGGGGCTGAGCTATTGGTCTTCGGTGGTGATCTCAACAAGCAGCCTTTAAACTCGAAACGACATCCTTTCGGTCCGTTGCTCAATTGAGAAACTCGTGACTGAAGCCTCAGCGTCGCATACCCGCTCTCCAGTGCCATCATCACAGCCGATCACCTGCTTGAACGATTTCGCAATGCTGTCTTCTGGACTTGGGCCATAACTGGACAGAATTTTGAGCAAATGGCACACTTGTAATGACTTGCAAACTTATCAGAACACCAAGAGCTCATGAGAATAATTTCAAAATACATTAGAACAATGGAAAAAGCGAAGACCTTTTCGTTACGTATTCAGCCATTACATTGTTGTTGTTAATGAGCACTGCTGACGTCTATCTTCATAGACGCCAAGCAGCTCTACGAGCGAGCACGTGCGAGCGCCACACTGTTACAACGGGAGCGAGAGCACAACCTAGTACTGCGCCTTCTTGGCGGCCTCAGCGGCGATCGCCTTCTCGCGGAGCTCGAGCTTCTTCTGGGTCTTGAGGCCCATGATGCCACCGCCCCACTTGCGACGAGTGACGTTGTCGTCGTTGAACTTGGTCTTGAACACCTGCGCGAGCGAGTCGAACTTGCTCTTGTCCTCCTTGTTCACGTGCGTGAGCGCCACGACCGCGGCGTTCTTCTTGTGCACGAGCTGTCCGAGACGAGCCTTGCCCTTGACGATCGAGTACGGGATGTCGAACTTGCGGCAGAGCGCTGGCAGGAACACGACGAGCTCAATTGGGTTCACATCGTGGGCGATGATCACCATCTTGGCCTTCTTGTTCTCAATCAGCGACGTCACGTGGTTGAGACCGTACTTGATCACGGCTGGAGGGGCCGAGGCCTCCTCCTTGCCGGCGGCGATGTTGCGCAGACGCAGGGTCTTGGCAGCCTTCGTCTCTGGCTGGTACTTGAGCAGCATCTTGAAGAGGTCCGCCGCGGTGTTCTTGTCGATCGTGTTGGTGAACTGGTTGATCGATGGTGGCACCTTCAGGCGCTGGTACAGGATCTTACGCTGGCGCTGAATGCGCACGTAACGTGGCCAGCGCACGAAGCGGGACAGGTCGCGCTTGACCTATGTACAAGAACAGTAGAGCACACGAAGAGAAGAGAGTGAGACCGCGCTGAACAAGACCCACAAGTGCCAATGTTGTCTCTCCAATGAAGAGAAAACAGAGTTCACAGCCCCAGCTCCGAAAAGCCGGGACAGAGTGATAGCGTTCGTACCCTTTGAGGCGCAAGGCCACCCACCTCCTACAGGAAGGAGAGTGGCCGAGACTACCACAAAGTTTGTGTCATTGCGGTCGTGGAGACCCGCTACACTTCCGGATTGTAAGCATCAGCTCCACAGTGGACCCGGCGCGTGTTCCATCGCTCCAGTGCCTCACAAGAGAGCCCATGAAGGAGTACTAAACGCCGGTGCGGAGTCGATAATCCGGAGAACGTGAACTACTATTCGCCCTCTCTCCACCCATTCCCATCGCCCGAAGACGAGAGCGAGGCGAAGAGATGGATGGCAAATCGTAATGGTGTTCGTTTTATACCTGGACATCACCGCCGAGACGGAGGTTCTTTGGGGCCGAGACGAAGAGCGGGTCCTTCTTTGGCTTGGTGCTCGATGGCTTGGCGCCCTTCACCGTCTTGGTCGTGGTGACCTTGGTGGTCGTGGTCGTGGTCTTCTTCAGCACTTTCTTGCTTGGCTGTCGTCACGGGCACAGAGAGAAGCACGCACACAGGGGGTCAGCACATGCGCACAAGGGCGACAGCTGGCTGGCTGCCTCAACAGCGGAGGGAAGAGCGAGAGAGAAAAGCGCGCGCTCACCATTTTGACTGATTGCTCGTAGATGGCGAATAAACGAATACGCTGGCGCGACGCATTTCGGCGCTTCAGCGTGACCGCTCATCCAAAACCACCACGAACCAATCGTTCTCAATCGTACTTAATCGAGTTTTGCATATTACCAATCGTTGATCAGCAAAATAGGAACAATGACTCTAACAGTGACATGCTTCAAAAACCCCTATGGTTCAACGATGTCACTATTACGAGGATTGCTCCGCTTTGACGCCGACTGTGACAGCTGTGGCTCTTCAAGGCATGGCTGCATGTTGCCCGACCACCTTCCACGTGCGGTCTGATCTACGGCGCTCTCAAGGTCGCAAACGCTGGCGTTGGGCTTCGTGGGCCCGAGTGCTCAAGCGATCTTCTCGGCTCGTGCGGCAGCGTTCGACGTCTTCAACGTCATCAAGCGCGACTCACTCATCGATCCACTCAGAGAGGATGGGAAGGAGCTTCCAAGCGTCACCGGCGTCATTGACATCAAAAACGTGACCTTTGCGCGCCCGTCTCGCTCTGAAGTCCACGTCTGCAACAACTACAACCTGAGCATCAAGGCAGGCGAGACGGTCGCGCTGGTCGGGCCGAGTGGCATCGGCAAGAGCACCATCGTGTCGCTGCTCTAGTGCTTCTACGATCCGCTCAGCGCTCCGTCAAGATCGGCGGCGTCGACGTCCGGGAGCTCAACGTCAAGTGGCTACGCGAACAAGTGGGGCTGGTCGGATAGGAAGCGGCGCTGTTCGTCACGTCCATCATGGAGAGCATCCGGTACGGCTACAGACGAGCAAATGCTGGAGGCTGCCAAGTCGGCCAACGCCTACAACTTTATCAAGGAGTTTCCGGATGGCTTTGCCACCGAGGTGGGTGAGCGTGGCACGCAGCTCTCGGGTGGACAGAAGCAGCGCATCGTCATCGCGTACGCGATGATCAAGAACCCGCCCATCTTGCTGTTGGACGAGGCCACAAGCGCGTTCGATACTGAGAGTGAACGCATCGTACACGAGTCGTTGGTGAAGACTTGGAGAGGCATTAAGGCTTCGAGCAACAACAGACTACACTTTCTTTAGCCGTCAACTATAAGGACATGGGGGCAATTCTTTCCGACCACATTGCACTGAAGCCTCAAGACGCGGATTCGGTTCCATTCAAGGCGCTGGAAAGTCGACAAAGTCTCCAACTCATCAAACCACTTGCTGTGAACAACCGACGCACCCGATTCGTCGTACTCAGCTTTTGTGACCTGCGTCTGCTCAAGGCCCGAAAGGGACATCACAATCTAGCCACCAAGCGCAGCGTAACAGAGCTTCTCCATGCTGTCAAAGTCCGCCGCGTAGCTGGTGTTCACAGATCGTTTGAGGTCGAGCAGCTCGCGCTTGTCCTGGGCTTCGTGGCCGACGAAGCAGTCGTGTGTCTTGTCCAAGCCGGCCGCGACGCCCGCCGTCGCCGTCTTTCGCTCCCTTTGCCAGCTAATGGGACTCGCTCGTTGTCGGCAGGAACTCCTGAAGATGAACCCATTGTCCACACACGGTGTGAGTCAGCAGTCCATATTCGTTCGCTTTTTGACAATACTACCGAGGCTATTGTTATACACTGTCAACAGATATCCATGAAGCCACTTGACCACACAAGCACGACTTGCTGGCTCTCTCTCTCTCTTACGCTCTCCTACGCGACCGTCGTG
>JAADXK010000004.1:0-105067 GCA_023337805.1 Globisporangium barbulae | reverse complement strand
GGCTTCGGGTTGTTCCTCTTTCGTGAGCGCTCGCCAAATAATACCTTTACTTTTCGATACCTCTTTGACTATGTCGCCTTTATCATTTTATATTCCACACGTGCAATTTTCTTTTGCACTATTGAGAATGGTGAGTGTAACAGCTCAAGGCAAGTTTGTATTGAATTGTCGGTTCAAGGAAAAAAATTCGAAACCGACAACAGCTTGAAATTTGTATTGGATTGCAGCCAGGTACCCAAACCAGACCCACAAAACCCAAACTACGATTGATTCCTGATTTGTATTGGTGTAAAATGTGCTGTCGCCTCTCAAAGCTCTCCGAAAATAAATTTGGGCACCTGCTGCCTCTCCGTTTGGGCAGAGAGGTTTATTCAAAGCATTTAGTGTAGCCGTTTCTTAATGGTTCTGGAGATTAATTTTTTCTGGCTCGATAAAGTAAATGGTTGGACAATGTTCTCTTCACAGCACACGCCGAGCCATAGAAATACAATGTCCAAAACGGTTGCATCACAATTACAAACGGTAGACACTATCGGATTATAGAGTCAGACTATCGCATTATAAAATCATACTATCGAATTATAGAATTAGACTATTGGATATAATTGTGGCGAGATCTGGCCGAAAATTGGCCAATTAGAGGGTTCTAGTTTGAATTTGGATTTTGGCGGAGAGAAGAGCGCGAAGAGCCCATCGAAGAAAAGAAAACAAGCCCACACGCAGGTGCACGTGGCCCAGGTATGTGCGTGCGCGCGCGCCTATGGCTGCGAGCGAACGCAAGTACGAGCGTATGACTCACTCACTTGGCCTCTCTCTATGTGAATGTCATATATTGCGCAGTAACAAGAATGGAATCCGCATCTCGTGACGCCGCCGCCGCCGCACAACAGCCCAACGGCGCCGAGCTCGCTGCACAGCTCGTCATGTTCCAGCAACAGCAGCAGCAGTACCTCAGCCACCTCGTAAGCGCATGGTCGTCTTGTACGGATGATATGCGTCTATGTGGACTCTTAACGGCGCTCGTGTGTCGTGCCTATTGTCCCTCTCTCTGTTCTGTTTATGATGACGTCGATCTCTTTGTCGCGATATGTAGATGGTACGTTTGGCTTCGTTTGTGTCTCATTCATTGAGCGATCACTGACTAGACGTTATGTGGCAGGCAAACAACGAGCACATGCGCGCGCTTTACGGAAACTCGAACGCGATGCTCCCTTCGCAAATGGTGAGCTATTTCATGTCTTTCCATGCCGTCCGCACAAGCGGCCACTTCACGCCGTCTAACTTTCTTTCTGTATACCAACGTACCTGATGCGAATATCCAGCTCAGCCAGGCGCTGTTCCCGCGCGTCGCCATGAACGGAGCCGCCAGTGAGACGGTGGAAGAAGAGCCCGTGTACGTGAACGCGAAGCAATACCACCGCATCCTGATTCGGCGACAGCAGCGCGCCAAGCTCGAGGCCAAGCTCGGAAACGCGCGCCAGCGCAAGGCATACCTGCACGACTCGCGCCACAAGCACGCGATGCGTCGGCCGCGCGGTCCGGGCGGGCGCTTCCTGACCAAGGACGAGATCGAAGGCTTGAAGAATGGCACGCTGCGCCTCGAGGATTTGCCACGGAAAGCTGGCGGTCA
This sequence comes from Globisporangium barbulae, assembly GCA_023337805.1. NCBI lineage: Eukaryota > Oomycota > Peronosporomycetes > Pythiales > Pythiaceae > Globisporangium > Globisporangium barbulae. Next base: position 103,437 of record JAADXK010000004.1, on the reverse strand, counting down.
CTAAGAGGCAACACTGTACGTACTGTGGAGAACAGATCCAGGTCCTCGCCAAATTTTGTCCGAGTGTGTATGAGAGAGAGCAGCGGCGATAAGAAGATGTAAGGCAAGTGTATATATTAGCGCATCTTGTTAGACTTCCCTCGGTCCAGGCTCTACTTGTCCATGGGACGCACGTACGTAACTTCGCCTGTCTTCGAGACGATGAGGCCGCACACACGCGTGCGCTGGAGCTTGTCCTCGAGTCCGAGACTCGCCCAGATGCGGCGGTTGCCCAGCGCCGACAGCTGCGCGCGCTTGGCCGCGATCGTGTCCTTGTCAAAGTTCTCCAGCGGCGCGTAGATGCTGCCGATGTGCAGGTTGCCTGCCAAGATTTAGATAAAAGAGATCAAGTGGTCAGCCAATCGGAGAAGCTACGAAAGCCAAACACACACACAAGAGAACCCAAGACGAGCAGTACGAACCGTTGTCGATGAGCTCGCCTGCCTCTTCTTCCTCGGCGCCAGCGTCCGGTTTCAGTGCCTTCTCGCGTTCAAACGAGTCTGCTTGACGCAGCATTGGCGGCTTCTCTGGTGCGCCCATCGCAGGGTCAGCCGCCCCATTTCCGCTCGCTGCTGCTCCGCCTGCAGTGTCGGGTGAAGGCGGTGCGTCGTAATCGTTCCTTCGGTATGACGGGCGCTGACCTGCGTGATACCAAGAGAGACGGTGAATGAGATGGTGAGCTACCAATGAGTGAATGGCGACACACTCTTGGTAAAGATATCGTACCGTAGGTGTTCTTGCCGCTCGTACAGCAGCACGTTGAGTTGCAGGCGCAGTGCGAGAAGTGGCAGAAGCGCCCGCGCTGGCACACGCCCTTGTTCTGGAAGTCGTAGCACACGCCAGTCCCAGGGCCTAGACACAATCAATCAGATTGTCACAAGACGTGAGACTCTCATTCAAAGCTCCATCAAACAAAACCATAATGACAGCTACACCTACCAGCTCCGCCAGGGCCACCTTGTCCACTGCTGTTACCTCGCTTGCTCTTCTTGCTGGGCGGCGCGTAGTCCTAACACAAATATGACCCAGCGCAGCTTATGGTAAGTACACTACACCACCACGATGAGCAAGCTTACATAGAGCAACTCGATAAGTACGCACATCCTGTTGGCCTGACACTGAGAGCGGTGCATTCCCACCGTCCTGGCGACTCTTTTGCATCAGACTGGTCTTCTTGCTCAGATCGTCCGCGAACAGAGTCTCGAACTCCTCAAGTTTGATGTCCTCGCCGAGCGCCTTCTCAACCATGCTCAGATACGTTCGCTCGAGCGGCATCGCCTTGTCCGGACGGCTGCGCGTGTACCGCCACCCACCTATGAGGAGCAATAACAGAGATAGCAAGCAAGGTTAGCCCGAGTCAAAGGGATCATCACCTTCCACAACAATGTTAGAGGCCATCCAAACCGACCTTTCCGCCACCCTTGACCCCGCTCGGTCGAGTTGAACTCGGGACTCCCTACGTCCCACGTGCTCTTATCGTGCGAGGGCACGAACGTGAGCCACTCGGGGTCGTACACGCACTCGACGATGCGCGATGACGCCTTCTTGTCCTGTCGAAACGTCTCAAATTCCTCTGTGGTTGATGTGCCATTGGTGCAAGTTAGTATGCAGCCATACTCATACAAATCCCACTGAACACACAAAGCAAAAACTCACCTGGCGTGAGCGTGAGCCAGTCGTGGAAGACCTGCGTGCGCTTGTCGTGAATAATCAGCTTGAAACCGGGCTTGGGCGGTCGGCCGCGCCACTCGACGCCCAATTGGAATTCGGCGATGAGCTGCGACGTGGGCGTCCAGTGAAAGAGCCCCTTGGAGTACCCAGGCGTGTAGGGCAGCATTACGGGCGTGAACACGAGGCCGGCGTTCTGGCGCGTCTGCGAGACCCGCGGGATGATCGTGCGGATCACATGGCTCACGCGATTGATCGGGTACATGGCCTGCAGCACGAGCTGGAAGTGGTCCGCCGGCTGGCCCTTGGGCGGTGGGATCATCTTGCGCGGCCCGATCACGTCGTTCTGGATCAGCTTCAGTCGGTCCTGGAGCTTGGACGACATCACGGGGCTGCCGTTCAGCGCCAGGATGTCGTATAGTAGCAGCGTCAGCACGGACTTGGGCCCGTCCTGCTCACATACAGTGCATACTCATAATTAATATACCGGGCTAGCATGTCCAAGAGCTACACAGTGAGAGCACGCACCTTGTCGCAGACCAGGAGTCCGTCGAGGATCGTCCACTGGTGCGGCACGATCGTGTTGCGATCCGTGCCCGGCTGTAGACGGTCGGGCCGCACGGGCGAGAAGAGCACAACCTCGCGGATGTCGTAGTTCTGCGAGATCAAGTAGCACCGACCCTGCACGAGCAGCGCGAGGTAGCGAATGCCCACGGACCGCTCGCACACAAAGTACTGGTGCTCGATGATCTGCGGCTCGTTGCCGCGCAGCAGCGTTGAGCCGATGTTCATGGGCGCGCGGTCCAGCTCGTTCCACCCGATGATGGCGTTGATCTGGCGCTGCAGCTGCTTCTTCGTGTTAATGTGCACGGGCTGCCCGAGATCCACAGGCACGCCCGCGATCACCGGGGTCGCCGTCGACGCTGCGCTTGGCGTCACGGCTGTAGCAGTGGGGGTAGCTGACGGAGCCGAGCCGCCTGGAGTCACGGATGCATTAGCCGAGCTTGTGGGTTGTGCTGAGGCGGCGGTGGTGATAGGTGGCGGAGGGGCTACAGTCGGTGGCGCCGCGGACGGGGTCGGCGCAGCCATGCTCGCTCACGTTATTGAGGTTCTTGTTGCCAAAGCGGCGATCGGGGATATTGTTTTTCCTTCCAAAATAGGGTGCCATTTCGTTAGATCAAGGAAGACAGTGAAGGGTGTGTGACGCACCCTGTTTTGGCAATTGGGAAGATTGAAGACCAGGTTGAAAATGGCGATGACGATGAGAGCTCAACGCATTGAGCTGGGGGCGTTGGCTCTCACGCGGCGCTCGTTTCGACCACCAGTACTATACGCCTCATGCAACAGAATGGCGCTCTCGACGAGCTCATCTGCGCCTGCTGACGGGGCAGTGAAGACCGTGCAATCGTCCCCGTACGCGCAGACGCACACGAGCGCCTCCGTAATCAACTTCGGCATCGGTCAGCCGTCGCCGTCGCTGCTGCCGCTCGAGCTGTTTCAGAAAGCGGCGCAGCATCGCTTCCGCAACGAGCAGGACAATGCGCTCTTCCAGTACGGCGCTGGGCAGGGCTACGAAGGCTTCCGCAGAGACCTGGCAGCCTACCTCTCTGGTAAGTAACGCCACGGATGCCTCCATTCATACTAACTGGCAGTCGACGGCGTAATACCAACGTATGATGCAATGCATTGCTGGTTGATAGGCACCCAGTCCAGCCCAGTTGATCCAGATACGCTGCTGATCACTGCGGGGAACTCGCAGGCGATCTCCCACACGGCGATGGCGTTCTCCCAGCACAACAAGCGCGCGTTCGTGGAAGAGCCGACGTACTTCCTCGCATTCAACCTCTTCCAAGAGCTCGGACTGGAGTTGGCGTCCGTTCCAGTCGATGCACATGGGCTGGATGTACGTCTTTTCAAGAAGCGGTTCTTCTCCGCGTTATGGCACAGAGCTCTAATGAGCGCACATTGAACGCTTGTGTTCTGACTAGCTGGCTGATGTGTATATGGCTGGCTCTATAGGTCGACGCACTGGAGAAGCGGCTCGAGAACGGCGACGTCCCAGCGTTTATCTACACAATCCCGTTCTTCCACAATCCGACGGGTGCCGTGCTCTCCCTCGAGCGCAGGAAGCGACTGGTCATGCTTGCCGAGAAGTACGCGTTCCGCATCATCTCGGACGAGCCCTACAACCTGCTGACTCTCGACGCTGTGACGCCGCCATATGCGTCATTGGCATCCTACGACACGTCGGGACTGGTCGTCTCGCTCGGCAGCTTCTCAAAGATTTTGGCACCAGGACTCCGTCTCGGTACGTGTGTGCGCTAGTTACCAACGAGTCTGCTGAGCAGAAAAGCGGATGAGCAGTGGGAATGGCTGACGCGGCGTCTGGGTTGTCTTGTGCACAACGGATGGCAGGATGGGCGCAAAGCAGCAAAGACACGATCCGGGCGCTGTCATCGAGCGGCACGATCCGAAGCGGTGGCGGCCAGAACCCGCTCGCCGCGAGCGTCGTCCACAGCGGTGCGTTTCCTTCAATCCGGTGGTCTCCAAGCGGCAAGCGCCTGATTGAGACGCGCCACTTTCCCAATGGACCTGCCCTGACGTCACATCTCTTTGTGCTGTGTTGCTGAATCTTCTGCTGCGTGATCGTGATCGCAGTGCTGCAACTGGACCTGCTGGACCCGCACATCGCGTACCTTCGCTCTGTATTCATGTCGCGCAAAGCCACGCTCTGCTCGGCGCTGCGCGAACTGTGCCCCGAGTGCACGTTCGTCGAGCCAGCGGGCGGGTACTTTGTGTGGCTGCAGCTGCCGCACGGTGTGGACGCCGAGCAGCTCCTGGTGGAAGCCTCTGCGCGTCACGGCGTCGCATTCACTCCGGGCGCGCGCTGTGCATTGCCGCCTCCAAGCAGCAGCACCAGTGGTGCGACTGGCGACAGAGGAAATGACGACGCAGCAGCCGCGGACGAACGCAAACGAGGTGACGACGCAAAAGCGATGATGTCACGCGCGGCGCGCTTGTCGTTCGCGTTCTATAGCGACGACGAGATCCGCTTGGGAATCCGCAAACTAAGCAGCGCGCTGCGCGTCATCCAGTCGATGACGTCGCTGTAGGTGTGACGATGGTGTGGCAGAAATCCCCAGCTGCTTCAGACAGCAGGAAGCGAAACGGGCTAGCGTCGTATGTATCCGGTTTTGAGTATACTGTATACGACATGCTTGACATCTTGGTTGTAGCGATGCAGTTCATAACCGGATAAACAGTGTTAACTACATGTATACAGTCCCATCAATGCACAAACATTTTCCTGTGGTCCCCTAAATAATCTGTGACTGGTGAGCTGATGTAGAAGGATCACCACTCCTGTGACGCAGCTCTTCACGTGAAAAAAAAGTGGTCACGTCGTGGCTCCTCATCGCGGCAGATCCCAATCTACCGCCAGTAGCTCACGAGCAAAGAGCGGTACTGGACCGCCTGCCAAAAGCTGAAGCACAAAATCGCCCAAGCAGCAAACAACGCACGAAGATGAGCAACAGCAATGGCAAGTCCAAGAACCCGATGGTGGCGACCACGGCCGGCGCCATCGCCGGCGGCATCGAGACGTTCGTGATCTGGCCCATGGAGATGATCAAGACGAACCTGCAGCTTGGCACGATGCGCCACCAGTACACGGGCATGCTCTCGGGCTTCCGGTATCACATCCACACGGACGGCTTCCTCTCGCTCTACCGCGGGCTCGCGCCTGTGCTCATCGGCTCGGTACCCAAGGCCGGCATTCGCTTTGGCGCCTTCGACTTTCTCAAGCGGCGCTTCGCTGACGAGAACGGAAAGACCACGGCGATGCGGAATCTCGGCGCCGGCATGGCGGCTGGCGCCATGGAGGCGACGATCATGACCACGCCGGTACGCTTTAATAGCTAAACTTGTTGCTTGTTGCGAAATGGCTTGTGCTGTGTACTCATGTTGTTCGTCTCGCGTGTGCCATCTGGATGTAGATTGAGACGCTGAAGACCAAGCTGATCGGCGCCAACGCGGGCGTGTGGCAGGGAACGAAGATGATTCTCGCGAAGGAAGGCATCCGCGGCGTGTACCAGGGACTCACCGCCACCATCCTCAAGCAGGTGCGTCATGGATGTGCTATCGAATGTCTTACTATTGTGATGTTGATTTTAATTTCCCCTTGTGCTTCGCATCATAAATGAATACACAGTCGAGCAACCAGGGTTTGCGATTCATGTTCTTTAGCGAGTTCAAGACGCGCGTGAGCCCCGAGTTCCTGGCGCGCCACGGGCTGATCAAGGACGCCAAGCACATGTCGAGCGGCCAGCACGCGACCGTGAGCCTCGTGGGTGGCATGCTCGCAGGCATCTTCAGCGTCTTCGGCAACAATCGTAAGTCTCTTGTCTATGAGGCTGAGTGAGCTATTGATTCACTGACTAACTGGCGCTTATATTTTGCCTCTTTTACAGCGTTTGACGTGGTGAAGACGCGCATGCAGGGGCTGCACGCGGCGCAGTACAAGAACACGCTCGACTGCGTGCGCCAGATGATCCAGAAGGAAGGCTTCCTCGTATTTTATTCGGGCGTCGTGCCGCGCCTCGGCCGCGTGATCCCCGGTCAGGGCGTGATCTTCATGTCCTACGACGGCATCACGCGCGTGGTCTCGAGATACCTCGACCAGCCGGACCGCCAGACGTTGCATTAGTGCGTGCGTGCGCATTATTGTGTGCGTGCGAACGTGGCTACAGCCATAAGTGTATGGGAGAGAGAAAGCGATGTAGGAGAAGAGAGAATGAAAGCAGACGTGACGGGCCATTGGGAGCATTTCGCACACGCTACAGTAGTAGCAGACGACCCTTCGCTCCCATTGTGGAAATAGCGTGCAGTGCAATCGAAGGAGCTGTGTCAAATGGAATAATCAGAACTAGTGGAGACGTCTACTTTTGTTTTGTTTCGCTTTCATCGTGAGCGCGTGTTGCTGATGCGATGCTGTGGTCGAAGCGCAGTTGACCAAAGTTTGGGTCCACCACCACCAATGGTGCAACGCGGCATGGAGATCGATACGATGATTGGTGTCAACTTCGACATGAGCATCCGCTATCATCCGCTTCTCAAGTTCTTGTTTACGATCTGCAGCCGATTTTCTATCGTTATCCGGAATTTACCGGATAAGATTTAGCATATCTACAAACTATACATTGATCCAAAGATTATGCATACATGTGTAATTTCATTATGAATTGACCAAACACCAATATTGAAACGTTTCTTTTAAATTATACATCCGCGTATACTTAATTAATCATTACTGACCTGACTCCTGGTCTCAGCTCCTCCCTGCAGCTGCACTTGGTTTTCGTATGGCGATGTTCAACTCAGAGAATCGCGGCTGACTCGGAGCTGATTGACGACTGAGCTGGTCGTGCGTGGGTGGACTCGTCAGCACGCCGGTGTGCAACGTACGACGGGGCGTGCGCGCGTCGCAGAGACTCTGCGCTGAGCTACATCTGCTCTGCACGCTTTGGAGAAGCAAGTTGCTGCTGCGCCTCTTGAACAGCAAGACACGAACAACAAGAAAAGGAGAAGCGCATCCCAGCGCGCATATTCGCATTCATCCCCCGCTGGTCCTAGCAACAACAGACGTACGTACGCTACGCCAGCGCAGTACAACACGCGATGGAACGCCTGGCGAGAGGAGAATTCTCTCCACGCGAGCTCCGGGAGATGCGCTCCGCGAGCCGCTCACCCAACAAGCGCAGCGTCTCAGGCACTCGCTGCTGCGACGAGCAAGAAGAGAAAGACGGAGACCAGTCACAGTCGCCACAGCAAGTCGAAGCACTGCCAGTACCTGATAGTGGTGGGTCCGGTGCCAGTGGCATTCTGGCTGTTCCGGTGCCGGCGACAGTGACGCCGTTCAAGCGTTTCCGAGCCGACTCGCTCATCAGCCCGTCCAAGGGCGGGATCAGCAATAGCGCCGGTGGTGGCTCTGGGGTCCACGAGCTCTTTGCTCGCCGCCGAGCGCTTCCCACATTCCAGTCACTGGCGAAAGACTACTCAACGAAGCCGATGACGGCAATACAAATGAAGAGCAGAGCCGCAGCAGAAAGCGTCGCTGACACCGATCGGAACACCGAAGACAGCACACAGCAGAGCACGCAGACTGAGAGTTCCCAGGTTGAGAGCTCGATTGTGAGGGTGATAGAGTGCAGTCCGTCCGACGTCGCCGAGCTCTGCAGCCAGCTACTCGTGTGTTCCGAGACGCTCGAAGACCAGATGGACGCGCTGGACGTGGGTTCATTCCTGAGCTGGAGACCCACAACTCAGCCTCAGGACGATCGAACAGTGTTGCTGCACCGACGGAAGCCACGGATACGCTTCGAGGACGACGCGAGCTACGAGATCGGTCTGCAGGAAGTGTTTGGCGACGAGACGCAGCTGGACGACCCGCTTCCTCTCCACTTTCTTCCCCCGCCTTCATATGGAGCAGTGGTGCATTTCCCACATTCAAACCACGACGACGATGACGACGGCTGCTGCATGTGCTCCGACGGCCACGAGCACGAGCACGAGGACATGGAGCGCTATTGGCAAGTGTTCTCGCCGCCACCGCACGCCGGTTTTGACCCAACGAGCTGCTCGCCGGGTTTGGAGTTCGAGTCGGATGACGACACGGAGAACGAGAGTCCGTTCGACTCTTTATAGCAGCAATGTCAATTTCGCATGTCTTTCTTCGCTGAAGCGAGCGACTGACAGCCTGAGCGTCGAGACTGTGTTCGGAAAATGGGTACATAATTATTGTGAAACAAGATTCAACCCAGCAGGGTACAAAGAGTATGCACATGTCGATCCCATCCATTCTGCTGCCATTCGACACTGCAAGCGCTCCTTGCATCAGCATCTTAGTTTGTTTTGTTGCTCTTTACGAGTTCGTCGTCAATCGGCTTGGCTGGTTGCTACGAATGTGCGTGTGGATGTCACGTGCCGACGTGGATCTCTCTATCTATGCCGAGTCCACTGGGTACTTCTTCTGTTGGACGATTCGAATGAACGCGTGGACGCTCTCGGACGCGCTGGAAAGATGGCGAAATCGCACACAGAAACAAAATCTCTGTAAGCAAACGAAAGAGCAACCAATTTCAGAACATGAGGCATTGGACTCACCGTTGGCACGCCTCCGAGCACGCAAAGTACTGCTCTTCGGACAAAAGACCTGCTCACATCACACAAAACACTGTCAGCAACATGCAATGTCAAGTGTTGGCAATGCAGAATAAATACCTTTCGTGAGCGATGTGAGCACGCCATCGTTCGTACTGGAGCAGGCGGTGGTCACGAGCGACGTCGCGAGCTACAGAGTGATCGACCATAACGACACGCGTAGGAACGTGTGAGTCAACGTGGTAGACAATCTTGTAAAATGTGATGATGGCTCAACTGCACACCGTACCTCCTCTTCTGCTAAGGACGGGTCGAGGAAAAGGTTTCCGTCTGGCAGCAGCCCGCAGGTGGCGGACGTGACAATCGCGATCATCGGCACACCGGCGTCCAGAAGTGCGAGGCTAACGGCATTGATGGCTACCGATAAGATCGACCCGTTGTCTTCGATCACTTGCACGACGATGCTGATGACGGCGCGCGGGAAGTTCTCGGTCACGATCACGGGCTCGAACGTCTGGCGGATAATCTGCTCGTACTCCTTCTCCTTGGACGCTGTCGCGCACAACACACAAACAAGGTTTCTCATTAGCACACACACGCGTACATGCGCTCTTCAAGCTGTTAAAGCTGAGTGCACGTACTGAGCATGCCCTTCTCGAGCTTGAAGCACACGTCCAGCGACGCGCGCTCGATGTGTTCGCTGCGACGGCTCTTCGCCTGGCCGGGGCCGTACACGGCCGCAAGCACAGCGCTGTTGCCGTGAGACATGCGTGCCGAGCCATCCGCGCGGAAGAGCGCGCCCTGGTCGGACGCGAAGGGTCTCAGCTCGTTGCCGGCGCGGCCGTCGTGACGCTTCTTCAGGGCCACCATTGCTTCGTTTGTTGTCTGTCGATGCGCCGTTCGGCGCGATTTCGTACTTTACAAAGAACTGATCGTACTTATAAGAACCATGCGTTACCTTAGCATAATGACATTTCATTTGAAGACCCGCCACAACAATAGCTTTTGGCTCAAATATTAGGAAAGCAACAGCAAACCCATGTCACTATTTACAAAATCGTACTTTAAACAGCACTCACAGTAATGTCATACCAACTTACTGCGTTGCGCCATGCGGAAAGCCTCTCGGGATTGAAGAAGATGGCGCTCTGGTCCTCTGCGCCGCCACCGCCGAGCGCCGCGGGCGACACCGCTGTGCGCAACGTGTCGGCCAACAACGCACTTTTCCTCATCGGTGCGTCGTGCTGCCTCTGATTCTCTGTTGTTCCTGTATTGCCTCAAAGTTGCTTGCCTCTATCAGAGAAAGGCCGAAGAAGATTCAAACGAGAGGAACTAACATGCATGCATCATGGATATGGTAGTCTTTGGGATGTTCCTCGTGGTGTCAGTGCTCCCGGTGCTCGTCGCCGCCGTCGTGAAGCTTGTGGCGCTTCTGGTCGTGGTCGTGCTACTCGCAGCGGCGACAAACCCGTCGGACCACTCGTTCGCGTGCTGGATTAGCAGCCAGGAGAACATCCGCATGAAGGAGAACCCGAGCGTGTCGCAGTGGTTCTCGGCGGTGGTCAAGACCGCGATGTCGATCGTGCGCAACGAGTCGCTCACATGGAAGGCATACAATGCGATTGTGTTCACCGTCGTGTTTGTGCCGTCGATCGAAAGGTACGCGTTCGGCTGCTTCGGCTCGTGGCGATGGGCAGACACGAATGGCTACGTGAGCGACATCTGTCGCTCTGCGTGGGTTGTCAAGGTCTCTCGCGGTGGGGTCGCTTCTAGTATCGAGCGGTATCTAGACCATCCAGCGGCTCCAACTAGCGCTAGCGGGTACCCTGGCAGCAGTGGCTCTGGCGTGCGCAGACGCCAGCACCCGGCAGCTCCGGCCTCTGTACCTTCTGCATTCGCCGAGGTGCTTCAGGCTGCGGGCTTGGGCGGCGTGAGCAGCGCAAGACCTGCTACTGATGAGAATCTGTCGGATCGTGAGTTGCGAACGCGCGCGATGCAGTTCAAGATCAAGAAAGAGTGGAAAGAGGCAGCGCGCTACTTCATGGACGCAGCAGCCGCGGCGTTGTCAACGCTGTCGAAGACCAACTATCGACTGGAAGCGGCGTGGTGCATTCTTGAAGATAGCGACAAGTACCCGAACAAGAAGACCCAGCTGATCAAACTAGTCGAGGAAGTGTGCGAGGTGCGCAACATCACAAAATGCTTGCTTGTATCCCGACACGTCAAGCCATGCATTTACATGTCAAACTCTCTCTATGTTGTGTTTGTATTTAGGAATTGTCGTCGAGTGGCTACTTTGATGAAGCGTCTCGCGCGTTTGCAGAGCTCGCACTGCGGCTGAAGCGCAAATTCCCCCAGGATTGCCACCGCGAGGACTTTGCGAAGGACATTGCACTGCTCTTTGTTCAGGCGAAGAACATTGCGGAAGCTGGTGGGAGTGTGCGTGGTGCGATTGAGAACGGATTGCGCGCGGCTGCTGTGTATGTCGACGTTGGGCTGTGGGCGCTTGCTGAGGAATGCTTTGAGACTGCAGGCGAGATGCAACTGACCGACGGGAACGCAGCGCTCGCAAACGAGGCTTTTGGCAACGCTGTCCTGTGCCGCATTGGCCAGACGGACGTGGTTGGTGCAGAGGAGATGATGACCAAGCACGCTCTACTGTTAGACGGTAGTCACGGTCTGAGTGACATCGATGTGCTCTTGTCGAGCGTTCTGAAAGCGTACGGCAAGTGGTCGCTTCAGATCTTTGAGACAGCGTGTAAGCGATACGATTCGACGCGGCGACTCGCTCCGTGGCAGGTATGTGCTTTTTGATCCGTCGCATTTGCCTTGATGGCACAGTCTGACATTTTTCCCTGTTTCTTCACAATCCAGACGCAGTGCCTGAACAATTTGCGCGACAAGATGATGAGCACGGATCTGCGGTGAGCATCGTCGTATCCTGATTCGTCGCTTATGCTTTCCAATTTGATGCTGCTAGCCTTGCTTGGCGATGAAGTTTCAAGTCCGCTGGAGTGCCTTCTCCTTCGTCCTAAAAACTGATAATTTACATTGTAATGCATGAGAAGAGTTGTGCTCTCCGAACAACGCAGGGAACCTGGAAAATGTGGTCGCCGGCTGACGGACACTCTTACTGAGCCTAATCATTGCAGCTGAATGCAGTTTCAAGTAGGTTCTGCGACTGATCGTGTGCTCAGCCAGCCAACAGACCCTCCGAAATCAGGTTTGATTGCGATTGAGCCACTGCAAAGCGATTTCCCACTGATCATGCTTGCTAGAGTCGACAGACGGCGTCGATAGGGAGTAGTAACGCGTGCTCACTGCCAAGCTACAGACTCGACAGCCGATGACTCACGAGCTGAGGAGACCGCTGCTCTTCAATGTGCAGCAGACGAAGAAGCCTACGATTGGGATCATCAACCAGCAAGAGCTCGCAAAGCTTGAACACAGGAAGCTCGAGCTCAGCGGCGACGGCTATGACGAAGATCGGCAGCAGTGGACAGCTGGCAGCCCCTCCCGCAGCACACCTCCCGTGGCGCTGCCTCTTGTGCGCAGTCCCCGACCGGAGAAAGTGGCGTATTTCCCCTCGCCCTCCAAGACGCCGCAGTATTTCCGATGGAAGCGTCCGCCGCCACCAGGACAGAAGACCCCAAACAAGCCTTCAGCTCCGAAAGCTGGCCTATCCGCGCCGTCTCCTCGAGCCCAGCGACGCGAGAACAGCGGCGGTCCTCCCAGTCTCGCTGCACTGCAGTCATCATCACGAAATCTGAAGCTGCCGGGCCAAGCCTCCAGTGAGCCGTACAGCAACTTGGAAGCAGACGAGCTGATGAGTCAGGTGGAGGCACAGGAGCCTTCCGCATGGCGGCAGCCAAGCTTGTTCTACTACAGCGATCCGCTGACAGCGTGGCCAGCCACGCGGAAAACGCCTTCCAGCAGCAGCGTTTTCCCTGATACGCCTCCGTTGCCTCAGTCTCATGCTGGGCGTCCTAGCATTTCGCAAGAAATCAAGAGCTCTGACGGCGTCCTGTTCGAGCAAAACTTTGCGCCTGTCAGCAATGAAGCTACCTCGCCGACACGTTCAGCCATTGATGTCTCAGTGTTTGCCAGCACAAGCAGTGTCGCTGCCACCAGATTGTCTAGCCAGCAAAGCAGTTTGTCTCCAGCAGTGTTTTTCGAAAGCGCGTCCGATCCCGTGATTCGCAACCAAGTTGAAGAGATCCCGACAGAATCCAGCACTGGGGCGGTGCAAAGCACATCGCCGACGTACGATGACGATGACGACGACGAAGAAGAAGATATACGCAGTACGAGCACGGGAGGCGTGTTCGATTCGCTGGCGTCTCCCCTCGTGCTCAAGATGACGCATAACCACCAACAGCAAGACAAAGTGATCGCGCAGCACGTCCTCCGTGGAACATTTCTCCGCAAGTATCTACACGTGAACAATATCACGCGCAAGCTCAAGGAGACTGAGCAAATGCTTCGCTCTTCCGCGCTGAATGCGGGCGTGGCTGCGAAGACGGCACAGGGAGGCAAAGGCAATCCTCTGCTGAGTAATTCACTGACAAAAGGATCCCAACTGGACAAACCCTTGTTGGAAGAAGACAACGACGACGAGCCTGGGCTAGCTGACATATCCGCGCCAATCCTGCGGAGATTGTCGTCGATCGACGAGGTGATCAATAAGACAGTGAAGCGCATCCGCCGTATGTCCGGTATGGACGACGGGGGAGAGCTGCAACAGCAGCAGCGGAAGCAGTCCTCACCAGCGTCAGCTGTGAACTTGAAGGCAAAGTACACCTCGATGAGAACAATCACAGAGAACCAACTGACGCATCTTGACGCCAAGCGCACAGCACTCGATCCAGACCAAGTCGAAGACGACGACAGCATCGGACAAGGGGAAATGAAAGTGGACCCAACGTCGGCTCACATGTTGCGGATCTGCCAGCACGTGATGGCGAAACGCGCGATCAAGTCGTTTCTGCACCAGGAGATGTCGGTGATCCACCAAATCGAGGTTTCTTTGCGCGACGACGAGACCATGCAGAAACACAGGATAGGCACACCAGGCTCCGGGACACGAGGTTTCAACAATTCAAGTACAAGCACCAACAGCAGCAATGGAGCTCTGAGCCCCAGTGGCAGACGACACCCCGTCAAGGCCATGAATGCTGACATCGTAGAGGCAGTGTCCGGGTACCTGAAAGAAGATGATCAGCACATGACGGTGGACGAGCTCTTCTTCACTGCGTTCGAAGCTGAGGAAAAGAAGTTGTGGAAGCGCGCGATCTTGCTCACGTCTGCATGCATCGTCATCGACCGCGAGTTAATCCAGGCTGTGCTACTCCGAGCACGCTGTTGTCGTCGCATCGGACTGTGGACGCAGGCAATCAAGGATCTCGGGCATGGGGTCCTGCTTCGTCCCGAAGAGCCACGGCTGTTCCTGCTGCGCGCGTTCCTGTATGCAAAAATGACGGACTTGGAGAACTCGCTTGTCGACGTGAATCGCGCGCTCATGCTGCATCCAAAGTCCACCGACGCGCTGCTGCTGCGCGCCGACATCTTTCACCGCCAGAACAATATTGGCTCGTCATTGCAGGACCTCACGACGGTGCTGAACCTCGACCCAGGCTGCTGGCGCGCCTATTACGACCGAGCCACAATCCGCATTCGGGCGATTGAGGGCGATGAGCAGTGTCTGAGCTACCACTGGGAGCACATGAAGTACGAACAACTGCTCGTGAGCATTATCGAAGATTACATCAACGCCCTGCGCAAGGGCTGCAAGATGGTCGAGGTCGTGGAAACGGTCGGTGATCTCACTGTGCGCTTGATGGAGTCCTCGGGCGACCGCGATGTGCTGCGCCAGGTCGTCCAAAACCTCTCACACCTGATCCAGACCCTCTCGACGGACCACCACGGGTTATTCCGCATGGGCACGAGGGCCAACTTGCTCGAGAAAGTCGGCGACGCCCCGCTCACAACCCTGGAGCGTGAGCTGCTCGTCGCAGCGATCCACGCGCAACGCGGTCGGCTCTTTGTGCTCTTTGGCGACAAGGCAAACGCGCACATCGAGTTTGATCACGCGGTGGTGAGCGAGTACCATTACCCGGTCGCGCATTTCTACCGCGGGGCATTCGCGACGCTGATCTCGAAGGAGGACGACTACAAGAGCAACGTAGTACACCTTACACGCTCGATCGCGCTCGACCCGACGATCGCTGGTGCGTACACGGTCCGCGGTGCATTGTACCTGCGCGACCTCAAGTTTAACAACGCGCTACAGGACTTGAAAGCCGCAGTGACCACGGACCCGACGCTCTACGAAGTGTGGCTGCAGATCGCGCTCATCTACTTGAATCACTACCACGACACCGACGAGTGCGTCAAGGCGTGCACGAGTGCGCTCACAAACGATTCGTGCCTCGCGCGGGCGCTATACTTGCGCGGCGAGGCGTATACAAGGCAGGGTAACATCACGGCAGCGCTGAAAGACTACGGCCGTCTCACGATCGCACAGCCAGACGACAGATGGGCGCAGCTCATGCGCGGACGACTGCTGCTACAGCTAAAGCTCGCAAGGCCGGCGCTGTACAGTTTTACCCTCTTCATGGAGCAGGGCTCCGCGGGTGGTGACAAACGCGCGCACCTGCTCTGCGGCATGGCGTTCAAGATTCTCTCTCGGTTCAAGAAGGCGGTGGACGAGTTCCAACGAGCGGTGCATCTGAATCCGACGTCCGAAAACCTCGTGCTGCTCTCCGAGTCGCTACACTCGATGGGGGACACGGAAAACTCACTGCGCGTGAGCGAGAAGGTGATCAACGCGGACCCGGGCTGCTTTAAGGGTTACGTGCGGCGGGCGCAGCTGCTCGTGTCGGTGGGGCAGTTCCAGCAGGCGATGAGCGAGTACGACAAGGCGCTCTTCCTGGCGCCGAAAGAAGGTCGCGTGTACTACGAGCGAGGCATCATACAGATGCAGCTCTACCTGCGGTGGCGCGTCGCGTTCCAGCTGAACTTCGACAAACCCGGACCAGCGACAGAGGCAACAGCAACAGCAACTGTGCATCTCAAGAAGAAGTCTCCGTTCGACCCGCCACTCGCTGCGATCGACGTGGAGCTGGCGCTGGGCGCAGACGCCATGAACGACGAAGCGACAGTGCGCAAGATGATGAAGACACTGTACGCGGGGAGCATCTCGGACTTCTGCAAGTGCATGCGTCTTGAGCCGCTCATGGCCGAACCATACGTCGACCGCGCTGAGTTGTACGCACTCGGAGAGGACTACGACAAAGCGTTCCACGATTTTAAGTCAGCGCTGGAACGGAACCCAAAGTTCGTGCGCGCGTACGTGAACATCGGCGTGCTCAAGTGCCAGTTCGCGGCGTTCGCGTCTGCCATTGACGACTTTGACAAGGTATGCGGCTTTTATTGTCTTTGAAGAAAATGGTTGCCTGCGGCTGAAAGCTGATATCTCGTTGTGTGAACCCACTTTGTTACTTGTTGTCTGCAGGCCATCAAGTACGACGCGAAGCTACCGCTCGTGTACTTTAATCGCGGCGTGTCGTACTACAAGCTCTCGCTATGGAAGCAGGCAGAGAAGTCCTACGACAAGTGCATCGCGCTCAGTGGTAGCGGTCGCAACATCGACGCGCACCGCAACCGTGCGATCACGCGGTGCCAGCTGAGCAACTTTGCCGGCGCGCTCGAGGACTTCGACGAGGTGCGACAGAGCGCGCCAGACGATGACCAGCTCCACGGCGGACTGGGCTACGTGTTGCTGCAGCTGGGACGGTACGAAGACGCCGCCAAGTCGTTTACGACGTACGGCCGGCTGAGCCGCGACACGTTTGCCGACAGCGGCAACGCGTACTTCAACCTGGCGACGCAGAGCCCCGTGTACCTGGAGCACGGCGTGCACCTGACTCACTTGAAGACTGCGCTGCGGTTCTACCTGCGCGCCGCACGCATCCACCCGTCGAACAACAACGTACGCCTGAACATCGCAAACTGTCTGCGCAAGCAGGGCGAGTTCGCCAAGGCCATCACGCAGTGCGACACGATCAACTCGATGAAGCCCAACCACCACGCGTCGCTCGAGAGCAAGGCGTTCGTGTTCTACCAGATGCACCGGTTTGGAGACGCGATCGAGTGCATGAACGCGGCGATCCGCGCGTGTGTCGCGTCGTCGTCGAACCTCGAGAACATCTTTTACGCGTTCACGAGCGACTCGATCCATCGAAACGCACTCGAGTGGAAAACCGTGACCAGCAGAGACGGTGGCAGTCGAACGCAGTCGAACCAGGTCTCGCTCGCGATGCCCGTGTCCAATCTGAAGACTCGATCGTCCAAGGACAGTGAGACTGCTGCTAGATCAACAGCAGCAGTAGCAGACACGGCCGAGAAGGAGAAACAACAGTACCCGCACGACCGGCTGCCCGCCACCGCGTCCGAGATCATCATCGACGGCTCGTCCAAGCAGCTACTGTCGCTCTACATACTGAACCGCGGGATCATGTACGAGCGCATGGGAAACTTGAAGCAGGCGCGCCAGAACTTCTGCGACGCGATCCACTTTGACGCGCTCTCGGTGAACGCGCAGATCTGCATGGGCACGTTGAATCTGCTCGAGGCGCGGTACCAGGAGAGCACGGCGAACTTCGCCAAGGCGCTGGCGATCGAGCCCGACTCGGCGATCGCGCACATCAACCTGGGCGTCGCGTACATGTGTCTGAACGATCTCAACCTTGCGCTCTCGCACTTTGACGCGGCCATTGGTCTCGTGCCATCGTGCAGCTACGGGTACTCGAACAAGGCGGTGGTGCTCGCGCGACGAGGGGAGCTGGCGCTCGCCGAGCACAACTTCAAGCGCGCGATCGAGGAGCTGCCGTCGCGCAAGGAGTTTTACTTGGCACGCGGCAAGATCATCGCGCAGCAGAAGCGCCTGCAGGACGCTATGGTGGACTTCTCCACGGCGCTCTTCCTGGGCTACGAGGGCAAGCTATGAAGGGCTACGGTAGACGAGGAGCTCATTTCAACCGACGAGGTCATGTCAACCGAAGAGCTCAAACGGAACGCCACATGCAAGTATGTGTGTATTCACGCAATGCTACTACTGCCAGCCAACGATCAACAGACAGGCGTACCTACTGGATATCCATATCAACATCTATCCGTAGCGCACTTTCTCGTTGACGAACCAGTCGAACTTCTCGTCGCCAAAGCCCACGACGACGCTCTTGCCCTGGGAGTACGCCTTGAGTGCCTCCAGTCCGTTCTCACGGCTACAACACAGCAACACCAACTTTTCCAGTCAGACAGCAGCTCCTCAGAAGAAGACACCGCATACAACACCTTAACGCACCCGATGCCGCTATTCTTCATGCCTCCCCACGGACTCGACGGGTCATTGCGGTGGTGGTCGTTGAGCCAGATGATACCCGCGTCCAGGTAGTGCGCCACGCGGTGCGCGCGCTTGATGTTCGTGGTCCAGATCGCCGCGCCGAGTCCGTACTGAGAGTCGTTCGCGAGCTGGATCGCTTCGGCCTCGTCCTTGAATGAATACGCCGACACGACCGGACCGAAGACCTCTTCCTTGACGATCTCCATGTCGGGCGTCACGTTCGACAGTACGGTCGGCTCATAGAAGTAGCCCTATGTTAACAAAGTCAAGCCACACAGCCACCCGAAGACAAGTCAGCCATCACCATCAATAATGCCACCATCCTCACACACACGCACAATCAATCAAGACACGAACCTCAAGACCCTCGGCGCGCTTGCCGCCGCAGCGCACCGTCGCGCCCTGCGCCTTGGCGCGCTCGACCATGCCATGAATACGCAGTAGGTGCTCCTTCGAGATAACGGTGCCCATCTGCGTACTGTCGCTCATCGGATCGCCCAAGCGGATCGTGCGCACTTTGGCGACGAGACGGTCGACGAATTCGTCAAAGATTTTCTCGTGCACAATCAGTCGCGCGCCCGTGACGCACGTCTGGCCACTGGCGATGAAGCACGCGAACGCGGCGCCGTTGACCACTTCTTCAATGTCCACGTCGTCGAAGATCACGAGCGGCGCCTTGCCGCCCAGCTCCATCGTCGAGCTTGCGAGGTTGTAGCCCGCGGCTGCCGCGACCGCTCGTCCAGTGGTGGTGCCACCCGTGAAGTCGATCTTCTTGATGCCCGGGTTGGACACAAGCGCAGCTCCAGCGACGCTACCGAGCCCAGGCACGCAGTTAAGCACGCCCGCGGGCAGGCCGGCGTTGTGGCAGAGCTCAGCAAGCTCCACGACCGTGATCGGAGCCAGCTCCGAGGGCTTCACGACCACCGAATTGCCCGCAGCAAGCGCCGGCGCGATCTTCTTCACAGCGATGAGCAGCGGGTGGTTCCACGGCGTGATCTACAGTTAGCATCAGCATTCCACACAGACAAGCGAGTACATAGATCAGCACTCGCATGGCACCGCAGTGTACTAGAGAGTTCGCGGCACCTGTCCGACGACTCCCAACGGCACGCGCTGCACGTAGTTGACGTACGCGCCGCTGAAAGGCGGCACCGTGCCTTCGGACGTGCGGATCAGCGCCGCGAAGTACTCAAACCACTCTAATAGACAACAAACAACACACCCATATACACACACCGAGTGAGAGCCCTCCTTTCAGCATTGTGCGTTGTTCATCCACAGCGACAGGCAACAGGACGGATCTTACCAGGGATGCGCGTGAGCTGCGCGCGCATCTCGCGAATGGGGCGGCCGGTCTGCAGACTCTCCTTCTCGGCGAACTCGGGGATGCGCGCGCGCAGCGCGGCGGCGATGTCGTGTAGCACGCGCGAGCGCTCGGTGGTCGACGCGCGCGACCACACACCGCTGTCAAAGGCCGCGCGGCCGTTCGCGACGGCAAGCTCCACGTCGTCCTGGGTGGCTTCCGCGATCCACGCGAGCGGCTTCGTCGTCGCGGGGTTCTCCACGACCATGCGCGAGCCAGCGACGCTCGACGGCACCTGCTTGCCGTCGATGAAGAGACCGTACTCTTCGCGGTGGAAGGGGCTAGCAGTAGCGGTGGCGAGGTGGCGTCGTGTGAGCGCATTGTGACGGCCGAGACGGTGTATCACTGAGCTCTTGGCGGGGCATGACCACATGCTGCGTTGGCTTCTGTCGCTGCGGAGTGAGATTGAGTTGTGGCAGCTGAGTGAGCGGATGTACATACACTGCTCTGCGCTCGCAACGGACTCAACGCACTCGAATGTGTGAACAACTCGCGCCTTACGACTCCCTCATGATGCGAACGCAGCGCATCTTCCTTCCGTGATGATGGTGTCGTTTGAAAAAACCTCGGCAGAGGTGAAAACCGTCGCGTCGACCTCGACAGATTTTCAAGCAGTCAGCCACCATTCTCGTCGACGCCATGCGCTCGTTCAGTCCAACCGTCCTCCGCACGTCTTCGCCATGGTGCATTCGCCTCGGCCTCGCAGTGCACGTCGAGCGAGTCGGCCGTGTCCACGCACGCCCGTAAATGCCAACCAGCACCACTCGTTCTTGCAACAGCAGACCATGCTGATGAGCGGCCACCTGCGTCTGCACCTTAACACGATGCTCTCCATGGAGGACGAATACATGCGCAGCCCCAGTAGCTGTCTGCCGCTACACCTCACGATGTCGCAGAAGAGCATCATGACCATGTCGCCGACGTGCAACTTTGAGGCGTTCTCGCTGCACTTTCACCTGCCGCTCAAGACTGCAGCCGAGAAGTTCGGCGTGCGCGCCACGGCCTTCAAGAAACGTTGCCTCATCATCGGCATTCGCCACTGGCCGTATCGGAAAGTGAGCAACCTCAAGCGTACCAGGGCACGCTGAACGACAAGCAGCAGTACCAGTACACCGCCTTCAAGAAGCAGCTCGACAAGCTCATGGCACCCGAGACGTATGACAAGACGTTGAGCGTGCGTGAGTATATGCTGTGCATGTTCAGTGTGGCATACCAAACTAACTGGAGCATTTCCTCATAGGCATCGACCCATCGGGCCGCATCCCGCACGAGCACTTTGGCGAGTCGGACGACGACGACTCAAGCACCCAGAGCCCGCACTACGGCACGACAGCAGAGCCTTCATCACTGCTTCTGGCTAGCAGTATCCACGCCATGTACATGTCTACAATACAGCAAATGATGACGATCATGGGTCTGTCCATGTTGGGCGCGATGTCGAACTGATACTTTGACGAAGGCCTCCCAGGAACGTGGTAGATCTTCGCCACGGGCTCGCGCACACCGCAGGATCCGCGCTCAAGCCAGAAGAACGCGTCGCGCTGCTCCCAGTTGCCTACAAGACCCATTTCGCACTGCTGTCCAGTCAAGATGTCGATAAACATGACCTGGACGGTGGTTTTGTTGGCGTTCTCAAAATCGACGTGGATCTGGAAGAGCTCAGGGCCATCCGAGTTGCTGCCAGGGTAGACCTTTAGAGTTGTTTTGCGCTCGTTTTTGAGATAAACCTGCTTGCAGCTTAGAATGGGTTTCTCGCTTCTGTCAACCAGGACAGCGCCCTTGAGCCCTCCTCACTTGAACTTGAATAGATCACCCGCAGCAGAAGACAACTCATAGTACGAGTATCCGCCGAGCAGGCTGAATCGTCTAGTGAGCGTGACGCACCGTGGAGCGCAGTAGCGGACATCGTTCGCTGCCACGGGCTGCGCTTGCGACACGAGCTCCACTTGCTGGTACTGAGCGCTATAGGTGCTACTGGAGTTGCCCATTGATGAACTCAGTAGTGCGCGTGCTGGTTGACGCGTGTGCTGTGAAGAATTGCGAAATGGTCAAGGTATCCGCAATGGGAGAGTGACAAGCAAAATGCAAAATGGGTGCAATTGTTTTAGTATCCCCGGGGTCACTGATGATTGACGTGACCCGGTTCACTGTAGTGTCGATCCGGATTCCTAACCGGTTCCTGAACCGTTCACCTACATTTTGAATTTGGTGTGGCATTGTGTGGCACACGAAACAGCGCTCGTCTTTGGTTGGCTGGCTCGATGTAATAGAAAGTGAGGCAGGAGAGGGACCACAGAGGGTGGGGTGGGCTCTGAAGTAAAACGAATTTCAACCAGCCAATTTATTGTGGTGGGCGTGAAGTAACACTCGACGCCATGAAAGTGCTCTGCGAGCGCAAACCGCGTTCCAATGGATCAATTGGCATAAATTCTCCAAAGAAGACCCAAGCAAAATGGTGATTAAGTACGTACCCGCTGCTGATTGATGACGATTGCATGTGGTACCTGCTCTATGGGGAATAGCGAAGGTGCGGCGCGCATTGCTGTCATAGGGTCGAGGGAGCGAATGGAGACGACTGGAGCTGGTCGCGAGTGCGCTATTGGTGATGGAGATCAGAGAGTATGAGAGAGCTCAGTAACCACAAGAAATGACACGCAGTGGAGATCGGATGATTGAACGCATAGAGCCTGCAAGCAGCTTCCAGCCACAAGCAAGCGTCAATGGATCACAAATAGCAGGCCAGCAGCACCAAACAGGAGCAGCGATTATCGATGTGGACAGTGTTGGTCGGCAGCTCGAGCGATACAGGAAGTGCAGCGCAGTGAACAGCACCACGTGGATCAGCCCAGCCCCAGCCGCAACCTCTCACCCCTCTTCATCCATGCCAGCGTGACCCTCCTCATAGAGACAGCACCACCACCTCGGTATTTTAAGCGACACAATGTGCTAACGTGTTGTGGATGACACAATTCTGTAGGACCGAAACCTGCTCGTTCTCGGAGGGCCGTATCTACCCAGGTCACGGTTCGCGCTACATCCGTCGCGATGGCTCGTCGTACGTGTTCCTGAACGCGAAGAGCAAGTCGCTCTTCCTGCAGCGCAAGAAGCCGACCAAGATCGTCTGGACCCTTGGCTGGAGACGCATGAACAAGAAGCTCAAGGTCGAGGAGGTCTCCCGCCGCCGCGTGCGCAAGACCACCAAGATCCAGCGTGCTATCGTTGGTGTCTCGGCTGAGGACATCCGCAAGAAGCGTAACCAGAAGCCAGAAGTGCGTGCTGCCGCCCGTGCCGCGCTCGCTGAGGCCAAGGACCGCAGCAAGGCCAAGAAGGCCGCCAACAAGGCCGAAGTCGTCAAGAAGGGTGGCAACAAGGCCGTCGCCGCCCCACGCGCCCAGAAGAAGTCGGGCAACCGTGGCGCCTTGTAAGCGAGTCAGCCGTTGTCCTTGATTGGAGAATTGGACTTGCCACGCGACAATCACCATCGATCGGCAGTGGCTCAACTGCGGGTCGCCAGTGCCGAGACGACAGATCGAGAAGGCCTCTTTCCGATCTAGTTTGGGGTTGCGCCGTCTTCATTTCGCGACCAACTATGTGTTTGTGTTAATGCGGACGATCAATCTACTCTGGGGAAAGAGCTTCTTTGCCAATGAACGGGTCATGACTTCGTGTTTCTTTGCTGTTTATTTGTGAGGATGTCGCTCGCTAGTGGTCACGCAGGTTGCAGCAGCATAGTGATGGCTGAGCGTGACTTATGCATGCCGCCTTCATCAGCGCAGTGGCACAAGAGCCGTGAAGCCATCCAACTCTTGCTCTTGCGCCTGTTGGCATCTTCACTCAACCTTTGATTCTTGCCTCCTTAACTTACCTTCCTGCGTATGTAAGCGAGGATCGTTGAGAAACATCTTGAAAAAGTATACTTATACTTGTTTCAAGTTGTTTGACGAGCATTCTACTCGATTAGATACTTTAACCCTTCACCCGATTTGGAAATCGAAATAGATGACATCGTGCTGGATTTGTATGAGTATACTTTTGCAAGTTGTTTGCCAACAAAACCCGCCATAACGCAATAGAACCCGCTTTCTGTGGCGCCACCAACCAAGCCAATCAATCAACCAAACTCGAAAAACTGCGACGTGTGTGGCGATACAAAAGAGAAACAACCTTCTCTCACAACGCAATCCGTCCAACGCACACACTTGCGCGCACGATGAGCACTTCCGCCGCTGCCCCCGCTTCTGCTGCTACGCCGCCACCGGCACCGGTCGCCGGCACCAAGGAGATGACGAGCAAGGACTACTACTTTGACTCGTACTCGCACTTCGGCATCCACGAGGAGATGCTCAAGGACACGGTGCGCACCAAGACGTACATGGATGCGATCCTGCAGAGCAAGCACTTGTTCAAGGACAAGGTCGTGCTGGACGTGGGCTGCGGCACGGGCATCCTCTCCATGTTCGCGGCCAAGGCCGGCGCCAAGCACGTCTACGGCGTCGACTGCTCGGGCATCCTCACGCAGGCGCGCGAGATCGTCAAGGCGAACGGCTTTGCCGACAAGATCACGCTCATTCAGGGCAAGATGGAGGAACTCGAGCTCCCCGTGGACAAGGTCGACATCATCATCTCCGAGTGGATGGGCTATTTTTTGCTCTACGAGTCCATGCTCGACACCGTGCTCTACGCGCGTGACAAGTACCTCGTGGAAGGCGGCGCGATGTTCCCGGACCGCGCCGTGCTCTACGTCGGCGCCATTGAGGACGGCGAGTACAAGGCCGAGAAGCTCGACTTCTGGGACAACGTCTACGGCTTCGACATGAGCTGCATCAAGGAGATCGCCAAGGTCGAGCCACTCGTGGACACAGTGAATGGCGACGCGCTGCTGAGCGACGTGTGCCCGATCCTCGACATTGACCTCACAAAGGTCACGAAGGAGGAGCTGAGCTTCTCGTCGACGTTCCAGGTGACGGCGTTCCGCCAGGACTTTTGCCACGCGCTCGTGGCGTACTTTGACTGCACGTTCTCGCGCTCGCACAAGAAGATCGCGTTCTCGACCGGTCCCAAGGCCAAGTACACGCACTGGAAGCAGACGATCTTCTACCTCGAGGAAGAGATTGCGTGCTCGCCCGGCGAGGTCATCGAGGGCGAACTCAGCTGCAAGCCGAACGCCTCGAACCCGCGCGACCTGGACATCGACATCACCGTGCGCTTCGACGGCGCGAGTGGCTCGTACAACCAGACTCACGAGTACAAGTTGCGCTAACTTACGGCAAGCAAGCAAGCTAGAGAGACCACTACAATTTAACATCATCTAAGATTTCTTTACATTTGTTCATTTCAAAATGACGATTATTTTTTTCTGCATGAGCACACTGAAGTTGCATCGGCATTGGTTTTCGTAGGCTTACTTTTTTATTTATGGTGCATTTTTCAGATTGAATGGTTTCTTTGTGTGGTGGTGATGAAGGCGAGAGAGGGAGAATTGATTGTTGATCATCATGGGCTTCTTCTGGGCATCATGGGCGATTGTTCATACGGCGATGGGCACGCTTCGCGGCTCTTCCTCTATAAATACAGCCAACGCGATGGGAATTCTTGTCTGGTGGGAGCAAAGGGGACTGCTACTTCACAGGCGCTCTACAAATCCTCGTCCAAGTCGATGTCTTCGTCGAGGTCCATCTCCTGGTCGGCGTCGTCGTCCTCTTCAGCCTCTTCGACCGAGTCGGCCTCGTCGTCTTCGTCGTCCTCGAGGTCAATGTCGTCTTCGGCTTGCGCGCGCGCGCCGTCGCCGATCACAATGTCCGTGTAGTTGTGGTCCAGCTGCGCCGCGGCCTTCACGAGCTCTTCGTCGTCCACAAAGTCCATAGAGAGGTCGACGCCGTTCGCGCCCATGGCGCCGCCGGCGCTGTTCTCGTCGTTCATCATCGCGTCCTGGTCGCGCGCGCCTGCGGGCGTCCAGTCGATCGGGAAGCGCGTCACGCGCGGCTTGTCTGCGAGGATGTTACGCTGCAGCTTGGTGATATCCACGCGGCTCGGCGGGTTCTCGAGCAGGAACGGATCCGCGTAGTCGTTGTTCACATAGTAGCCCACACGCACGAACTCGCGGCTGCGGTACGAGCACGTCACGAGCACGACCGTGACGCCAACCTTGTCCTCGTCCGGGATCAGGTCCGGGTTGGGCGCGTCCGACTGGAACACAAACTTGTTCGTGCCCACGGGCACGGGCCCGACGAGCACCTCTTCGAGGATCTGGTCGCGGCTTTCGTCCTCGGCGCTGCCGACGTACGTGATCTTCCACTCCAGGTCTGCTTTTTAGTGAAGACATCCCACACACAACGGCAAGTCGTTAATGCGACTGCCTGTCGTCCCATGCGCACATAAGGCAGAGAAAACGCAAAGATGCAAGGCGCAATGGCGTTGCTAAACGTACCATCTTCCAGCGCGTGCGCGCACTCGAACGTCACCTCGAACTGGAACGGGTTGGTGAACGCCGTCGGGTTGTCAAGCACCGTGATGTTGGTCAACGTCACGTACGCCATGTTGCTGTTTGTCTGTCTGTCTGTCTGTGTGGCTGCAAGTGCGAACGAAGGGGGAGAACTGCTGCTAGTTCACTCTCTCTCGCGCGCGCTCCTGGTTTCTTTCTCTTGTGCAGCAAAGCAGCTCGCTCGCTCGCTCTTCGATCTGCTCGACGGACAGCTCTTTTTCGGGTCTGTGGCCACGTTGGCCACACTATCGCCCTTTGAATGACGAAAAAGTCAGCCAAAAATTGGCGCGAAACATTTTGGCCAATCAAATTGGTTGGCGCGCTTGAAGTTCCGCCAATCAAAGATGAGCAGAAAAAAATGGCCAAATGACCTTGAATATAACGTTTTTTACATCGATGACCTTGAAAGAAGTGGTTTTTATTGTTTTGGCTCAAGACTCAAGAGAAGGGAGAACAGAACTATGGACGAGCAAACAACCTCAGCTGCTTGTGGCATTCATTCTAGTGCGCTGCGGGTTCAAGCAGAAGGATGTTGCGTTGCTGCTTGCCATCAGCAGTTCAACGTTGCCCTATCGATAGCCTCGATCTGGATGGGAGAGGGTGAGTTTCAAACGTAACTTCGTCGTTCCATGTGGGCTCAGTTCTGCTTGCATGACAAGCAAGCGGAGTGCTCACACATCAGCAATTTCATTCCCTACCGAGCAGCTCTACCATTGCTGCTATAAAAACCTACTTCTACTACTAAACTCCTAATAGCGCCAATGAGAACCGAGAGCAGAATGCAATTATCTCGCTGCTCAGGTGCACGGTCTGGACCAGAAGAACGATTCCAAGCCTAGCGGTCTTCCTTTCCGACGCTTCTGAAGCAGTCGAGGCTGGAAACGCAGCGGATTCCTTGCACCTGTCGCAGGAGAAGTGCTCGTTGTCGCTGGTGAGGTGGTGATGTTGCTGCCGTTCTGGAGCTTCGCAGAAGAAGATGCTGGCTCGTCAAACTCGTCACCGGAGTCGATGTAGTCGGCCTTGAGCTCTTCTATACGGGAGACTGTGCGACGGCACTTGTCTGCGCGTGACGACACTGGCAACATGCCAAAGTCGCTTTCATCGTCGTCCACGTCGTCGTCCACGTTCTCAAACACAGATGACGGACACTGGGTCTCGATGAACGAGCAGTCGCGCTTCACCGACCGTCGCTCGTTCCACTGTGGCGCTGCAGAGCATTGCGAAGGCTCACCTCGCGCCGGCATTGCTGTCACAGACACTTTGGGTTTGACCAGTGGCGGGATGTCGTAACCATCTAAACAAAACAGCACAACCAAACAGACACATCAGCTCTTAGCTACCTCATCGAGGTTCCATACGAAGCCACCCTATCTCTTCTCATCGTCGCTTTACGTACCGCTGAGTGAAGACTCGTTGTCACTGTTGGTATCCTCTTCCTCCCTCTCCACTTGGATGTTCATATTCTCCTGCTTCACAACAACCAACCAGCCATAGTTTTTGTTTGCAACGTTAGTCCTCGGCAGGAGAAAGAAATGGCAGGCCCGCATAAAATACAAGGCTGTGCCTACCTTTGCAGCTGTAGCTTCGACTTTCAAGGGTAGCGCAGAGTTAAGCAGCGGAGAGCGCGATCGCGAGCGACGATCCTGATCACAACAAACAAGCGTGATATCACAATGTTAGCCATCCGAGTGCCGCCTGCTAGTGAAATAAACAAAAATCCCAACCTTAAAAGAACATGAGCAGCTCGTACCTGTTCTTGAATCGATGGCATTGCTGGCACTGCTCCGGGTGTTGGTGGCTTGGGGGCATAAATAACGTCTGCAAACACCAAAAGCCACCATTATCAGTCACAGGATACAATTTGTATAGCTTCTTTCTATCGTGACGCTATCGATGTTGTCACTCCACTTACTGTCAAATACTTCCGAGCACTCATCATTGAACTGCGTGACTGCGGCATTTCAACACAAACAGATTTACATCCCATAGAGTTAGTGATTGACTCAGTATCCAGTAGGTTTTTCATCATGAAAAAAGGCAGCCAAAGGCCCTTACGATCTCGAAAGTCCACGAATCCGCACGGCTGCTGCTGCGAGTTCTGGTTCACACTGTCTTCGTCGTCAGCACCAACACTGAGATCCTCAGTCTCTTGCTCCTTGTCGTTATCCTCTTCTGCTGCATCGTACGGATCGTCAAAGTAGTCCTGACTGGGCGCAATGACCAAGTTGTCAATCTCCGTAGCGTCCTAGAAACATATAAAAAATGTCGAAATCAGCCACCAAAACTTAATGCACAAGCAAGCGTCCATGAGCCGCTCACTAACCCACGTAAGAGCCACTTACGTATTCGACGAAGGACGTGATCCGCGGCGCGTGCTCCTCTTCGTCGTCGTCAAAGACCAGTGCGTTCTCCTGTCGCGGCACCATCGTCACGGGGCGCGCCCGCCAGCTTTCCTTGAGCGCGCGCTTCCTCGCGAGCACCACCGCTGACGCGCACGTGGACGACGACGATGTCGACGACGCTGGTGAGGAAGAACCCGAGCGCGGACGCTTGACATTTCTCCTGGCTGTCTTCTTGGTGGTGCCTGGGGTCTCGCTGACGAAACTTTCGCTCTCGTACGACTCATCGTCTTTGCGCGGGGTCTGCAGATGCAGCCTCTGCATCGCAGTCGCGTTCAAACTCCCGCTCTCTACGTCATGTTGGCTCGAGGGCACGACGATCGATAGCGCTGCGAGTGACTTGGGCTCCATCAACGTCATCGTCGGGCTGTCGTTGTCGTCTGCGTCCGCTTCACCACGTCGTCGCACAGGTTTTCTTGCGGGCGTATGCATGTCCTGCTCATCCTCGCCGTTGTCATTCGCGTCCGCCTCAAGCTCAGCTGTAGCTGTCGTACCAGTGCTAGGCGACAGAGACCCGGTGATAGGCAGCGGCGCGAGGAAGCTTGGCCGTGGCACAATCGCGAACGGGAAGGACATTGACGTCGTCGCCGCCATCATGTCGACGTCCAGTTGCGTCCCGCAGCTCTCGCCGACCACGTCCTGCTCGTCAAAGTACATGGCGTGGACGGACGACGCTGGCCTCGATGGCTCCTACCTCCAGAGCGGTCCTTCCTATAGCAGCGCCGAGGTCGTCGTCGCGGCGGAAGGAAGGTTGCGGTCACAAATAGAGCGCAAATCGCTCAATCGCCGCTGTTGCGAACGAGCGGGTCTCTCATTCACAACACTCAACACTTTGGCTTCTCTGATTAGAAGACCTCGGCTGAGTCTAATATGTGCTTTAGTGACATACATGTTGTTATTTGGATGTTTTACTATACAAATTCGTATAAAATACTGGGTTTAGATAGTTATATGACCTTATGGTCAGGGTAGATGCGAGGAAAAGTGCAGAAACCTGCAGTACAGTGCTCTTTGAGCAAAGTAAATGTGAAAAGTCTCAGGTCATCAAGTGCGCTCTTTTGTCATCGGGCGATTCTTCTCGATCTTGCTTGCAGAGATGAGGAAGAGAGAATGGATGAATGAATGAATGAATGCGTACAAGCACATAGACATCCGTGAACCTATTGGTGATTCTATTCGAGGTAGCGACTATAAATCATTGAGCGCGCAATGTCGCCTGTGAGGAAAAAAGGAATCAGTCTGTTGCTATTGCGCACTACAAAGAAAAAAAATCAAGTGGTGTGTGTGTGAGGATTCATCCATGTCTCGCTTAAGTTCACGATCTCTAATACATCTTCTCGTCGCTCGGGTCGAAGCCGCTGTTGAGCACGGCGCGGAGCTCGTCGTTCGCGCGCAGCAGCTCCGCGATGCGCTCGTAGCGCTCTGGGTCCTTGCGGATGAGGAAGATGAAGCACTCGGTGTCCAGCTTGCCCTTGATCACCGCCAGGTCCATCGCCTTCTTCGTCTGCCCAATAATGATGCAATGGACGCGTGACGCCATCAATTTGAGTTACTGTAGTCATGCAGGTGTCGCTATGGTTATAATGAGAATGAAGACGTACCATGCTGTGCACGTACTCGACGACGAGGTCCTCCATGAGCCCCGCGGTCTCGTCCAGCGGCTCGGCCTCGTCGCCAAAGCCGAACATCATGTGCTTGACTAACAAACAGACACACCATCATACACGAGCACAATAGCGCATTAACATTAACGCCAGTGTCGATACTACACATAACTTGTGCAATATAGATTGTGTGCCAACGTACTGCTTTCGACGAGCTCGCCCTTCACGAACGGCTTAACGAGTCCATCGGCGCCTCCTGGTGTTCCGGCGCCAGCTGCACCACCTGCAATACCAGCGCCTGACACACCACCAGCCCCAGCACTAGCTCCTGATGCAGCGCTACCTCCGATGCTCGTGTCGCCTGTGGAGCTCTTCTTGGCTGGAGACGCGCCAGTTTTCGACGTCACGCCGGCGTCGCTCGCCTTTCGCTTGCGAGCTTTCGGTGTGCTCTTCTTCTTCGCAGGCGCCACAGCCGCTGGAGTGGCAGCAGCGCTGCTACCTGTAGAGGCGGCTGCTGCTGTGGACGCCGCGGCGCTCGTCGGCGTCGACGCGCTCTCCGCCTTCTCGGATGTGTCGGCGGTCTTGCTCATGTTGGCTGTTGAAAATGCAGCATCGAAAAGTTTGGGAGACGCAATTATACCTCCTGTATCAGCTATCTTGCATAGAGATTATTGAATTAGCTCCAATCGATAGCAAAAAGATAATATGTAATGAAAAGGGTTTTATTTTGCAAATTTACTCTATTCTAAAAATCTAGTGACTGAAATGATTGCATTTATTCTCATAAATCCATTTCGATTAGCAGAAATACACCACTCATTATTTTTTAGATTATAGAGGTTTCGGTTTCACATGCATCCATCGATCTTCAACAGGCGTGGCCATGCGTCGATGAGAACACGGCATCCCTTCGTTATTGTCGATCTGTCTCTGTATCACCACCTCCAAGCTCTATATCACAGCCCACCGAACAGCTTACTCAACGCACTTGCCTCATACAGCTAGCTTCTCGTAAACATGGGCGCCAAGCACTCGGTGCCGGTGACGTCGACACAGAACGAAGCACCGTCGATGCCGTACTTGTCGTCCGCGCAGGCGAGCGAGCAGCACCACCACTCCTCCTCCTATGGGAAGCTCTCGCTCAACACCGCGACGATCCGGCCGCACGAGTCCGCCGCCAACAGCAGCCATTCGCAGAGGCAATCCGCCCACTCAGTGACGAGTGCCGCGGCGGAAGCAGCGCGGATGACGCCACTGGACATCAAGTGCGACTCGTTCATGCTTTTGCCCATGCTTGGTACTATTTCTTCGTCACTCTTACTTACCTATGAGAGGCTCTCTGTTGCTTTGTAAGAATCACAAACGCACTGAAAGAACTCAAGAAGAAGCGTATGCTCGACGAAAAAGACTCGTGCGTCCACATTCGATCCAAGTGACAGTGCTGCTGGTGGCTGTACACAAGAGATTTTGACACAAACACTTATGTGTGATGTCGGTGCTTTTGCTTGGAACTTGCAGCCATAACCCGTTCACGCGGATCCTGCTCAAATTCCCGCTTGTCGCCGTACGAAGTGCTGCCTCATTGCACCAATCCCACCACAACGTCAAGTCATCTGTGGGAATTCTGGATGTTTTACTCACACTCTGCGTATGATGATGATGCTTTTGTCTCCATGTAGAAAGCGTTCAACAGCGTGCGGTCGACGTTTGAGGAGTTTGACAAGGGGAAGAAAGGCAAGTGGTCTTGATGGCACGGAGCTATTCTCAATGACAATAGGCTCCGAGTACTAATCTATGATCTGATGGCAGGCTACATCGTGTACTCGGACGTGGAGAGCGTGTTCGAGAAGCTCGGCGTGAGCTTCTCGAAAGAAGAGATCGATCAAGTGTTTGAAGAATCCGACATGCTCGAGAACGGCAAGCTCAACTTCAAAGAGTTCCTCGTCTGCCTCGCGATCGGCTTTGTGCTCCACGTAGGTGTTCCCAGTTTATCAACAGAGGGTCCCATACCATCGCAACACTATAATTGACGATTTCTTACATGCTTGACACACAGAAAATTCCGTCGTTGGAGAGCGAGCGACTCAGCATTTTCTACGCGCCACTGTAAGAAATCCCATTGTTTTCAAGTAATGGTCTTGCCGCTGACATGGAGAATGGAAAACCTGTGACCACATGTGAACTGTAGAAGCACAAAGGAGAAGGAGACGGCGACGTCCAACCAAGCGCTGCTGTTCGGAGAAGTACATTGCAGCTGTAGTTGAGAGGTCTGCAAGTGGTTGTCAAGATTTTGCTGACAATTTGCTGGTTACCATAGGGAAACAAGCTCCGCATCGCCTTCCAACTCGCTGTGGATGCGTTCCTGTGGTTCGACGTCGACGGCAACGGACTCATCAATAAGTGCGTGGTGCTTTGCGAGTACGAAGCACCTTAATGGTTCCCATAAAGCTGACCTCGTCTCGAACTTTCTTCATTTAGAGATGAAATTGCGATGCGTCTCGGCACTTCGACGCAGTTGCACTCGCCCACGAAGAAAATGTCCTCGTTGAAGGAGCGCGCGGGCTTCCATAGAGGTATGCAATCTATGATCTGGCTCTCCATCCGGTTAGAATACATCGACAAGCTCTCATTTAATGCCTCGCGCTCATGAATGGGATCGCTAACAGAGTCGAGCGAGGTGTCGATCAACTCGGAGATCTGGGAGCGGCGATTCAACGAAATGGACTGGAACCATGATGGCACGATCCAGTTCAAGGAGTTCCTCATGGCCTTCGAGTCCTGGGTCGGGCTCGACGACGACGACTCGGTCGACGGGAAATAACTTCGTCGGCATGCGAAGAGATGAGAGGTTTATACTAACGTACGCTGTGCTTCCCGTTTTCCTACTTCGACTTAAGCTGAGCTCTGCTGAGCTCTTTTAAATAATATATTCAGTTGTTGAAGCCTTCGAGCAGAATCTGTGAGTGTGCTCGTAGCCTAGAAGCTACCAAAAAGCAACACAGGGCCGAGCGCGTTGTAATAGGGTTTGCTGCTGGCTTGGACAGGTCATTATCAGAATTGTCGGTCACTAACTTTTACGACTGCTGTGAACCCCTTGACAAACAACAAGATGACTCTCAAGCAGCGTCCACAATGCACTTCAACAAAGTATCACAAATATGAACATGATCAACACGTTCATGTTGCAGGTTTCACACTGTATTAGCCACGGAGGTATGAAGATTGCGAGGCTCAACTCACTGGATCTGCGTCGCATCATCTTTGGTAGCTTTTGGAATCACGATTCGACTGATCGGTAGCGACTCGGTGGCGAGATCGATGCGTCGCGCGCGCGGGGGCTGCGAGGCCTCAAGCAGCTTGATAATCGCGTGCAGGTGCACTTCCTGCATGCTCAGCTGCGCCTGCAGACTCGCCTGCGACTTTGTGAGCTGGTCGACTTTTTCTTGGAGCTTCTCGATTTGAACAGCTGCTGACACAGGCGCCTGGCCCAGTGGCGAGGATTCAGATCTTGGCGAATCGTATTGGCCTGAAGAAGGAGTAGTTCACAACATATCAGAACCAAAATCACACAAATCTAACACTGCCAACATTGTCGTCAGCATCGGATCCACAGCGTACCGTTGAGGAACATGTTGTTTAAATTGTTGGCGCTCATGGAGAAGACGCCGTGCGAGAGCGTGCGCTGGAGCGCCTGGTGGATCGCCTCTTTGTCTTCGCGCTCTCGCTCGAGCATCACTTCGACGAAGCCACTGCTGAGCACGGCGCCCGGGATCGTGAACAGGATGATGCCCCAGAGCGCCAGGATGGACGAGAAGATGCGGCCGCCGTTCGTGATCGGCACGATGTCGCCGTAGCCGAGCGACGTGACGGTCTCGACGGCCCACCACGCAGAGACACCGATGCTAGAGAAAACCTCGGGCTGTGCAGCGTTCTCAAAGAAGAAACTGTGCGCAACGAAGGCATTGTGAGAGTCAGGATCACGAGGATACTGCATAAAACGTGACAACAGTGTCGCACGCTTACATTGTGATCGACGACGTGAGCACGATGACGCCGGTCATGTACGTGACGAGCCCGAGCTCCTCTTTCTTCTTCGCGAGGATCGTCCGCAAGTTCTTCAGCGCGTTGTACGAGCGCTCGAGACGCAAGAACGACAGCACACGCAGTAAGCGAAGTGCACGCAGCGTCAGCAGCCCACGGTTCGACGGCGTGAGGCTGTGAATGGAACAATAGGCAAGAAAACATGTGAGCCACCGGTTTATGTAAAGAGAGACAAGTTACATAATGACACTCACGAGTATTTGAAGCAGAGTTCGACGAAGAACGGGATGAGGATCACGAGGTCGATGATGGACATCGGGCGCAGCATCCACGTCAGTCTGATGAAGCGCACAATCCACAGGCAACACAATGAAGCGTTAGTATTTGTAACCAATGCAATGCGTCACTGGATGCGAACGTGTGTATATACAACGCACCTGCCGATCACTGGGTGCGAGAAGCGCTCGTCTTCGACGCAGGACCAGAGGCGCAGCGAGTACTCGACCGAGAAGATGACCGTCGAGGCCGTCAGGAAAGTGTCGTACCAACCGGAATTCACATCTGCAACACAGTTGTCGTTAGTCAGAGAACACTTCGTGCACACTCACATAAGCAGCATTAGATGTGAGTGTAGACACGCAGCAAATAAACATACATGCGACCTCGGGCGACTCGCCGTTGATGAGGTTAGAGACGCCCATAGCGAGCAGCACGTTGAGTAGGATGAGCGTGAGGATGCAGAGCTCGAACGCGTACGACGCGCGCTGCAGCGACGAGCGGTGCTGGATCGACGACCGGAAGCGCAGGATCGTCCACACGTCATGACGCAGCGACGTGCGCTCTCGGCGGCGGCCGCGCGCGCAACGCACGGATGGTGAGGCGAACCCAATGGCGCGGCCGTCTTCGCCGCTGTCCCAATCGTGCTTGCGTGGCAGGAGTTCGCTAAACTCGGACGGACCTCCTGGGGTTGCTGCTGCTGCATGTGAAGCCATTTCTGCTAGATGATCGCGAAGCTGTGTGCTGTGTCACAGCCTCACTCCGTTAAGAGAAGGCGGGTCGGTCTGGGCTGCTTCCGAAGGCTAGTGAGTGATAATGGACGCCACCACACGTTGCTGTCGCCTCCATGGACCAGATGTCAGTTCGGCAGAGGATTGTGCATGGAACCCTTGCGTGATTGCTACTGTAGCATAATACTCCCTTGTCACATACAAACCATCAGTGAAAAAATAACATTTAAAGTGATACAAATTAGTCATGCATAGTACGTTTTGAATGCCATTGTATTGTTTGTGACAAAACCATTGACACAAATTTAAATTGCAGAATAAGCTTTCAGCTTACAAATAATACTCTTGTTTGAATAATCTGTCACTAACTTTATTAGATTGGTAAAATCTTGGCGATTGAATTTGATTTGTATATAGAGAATATATAGCAAAAGTCTGCACATTGCCAATTCGTTCAGCTAAACAGTTGGTTGTTTCTGGACTATTATGTCATGCTTATCAAATTCAGCAGGTTATTGGTACAGTCTTATCTCGTATAAGTGCGATTCTTGATGCCTTGGTTTTTTGTGGGGAGGCGAATGTCAGTGTGTGTTGTGTGAAAGGAGAACGCGCGCCGGGCGGACGAATCGACCGACCGCCTTTCGCACCGGACGCGAGCAACCAGCGCAGCGCACCATCCGTCCTCATCGTCGACCAGCACGCACGACAAGGACACGAGCGACCGAGTGACGCAGATCGAGTGCGTGTGCGAGTCCCGCGTTTCTCTTTCAGTTGCGGCTTAAAACGCGGCAAAGAGGAGGAAGAGCGAACGGCCAGACAGACACACCTGCGCGCTTTCGAGTGAAACCACACAAGACACAAGGACGCGCAAGAAGGAGCTGCTGATTGCGTCGAGAGACGAGGAAGTAGAAGGAGAGGAACATCGCAACTCAGGCGCTGTTGGGTGTGTTCATATCAAGAGGGCTTTCGTCGTGGGTGAGCCTCGAGTGTGGGGTTGAACTTTGAACTTTGGTTGGGAGGGAGTGAATGACACATCGGCAAGCACAGGCGCAGTTGGAGATTGAAGCAGGTGCGTCGTTTGCCGTGCTCTGTACATCTTCGTTGTGTGTGCGTGAATATGCGCGAATGGCTTTTCTTCGGACGTTGGTCTTTGTCGATGTTGCGGTTGAATCAGTGTCTGATACGTGTTTTGTATGTATCTTTGTGCCTTTATTTGTCCATTCAGGTCAGACAGTTTTCACCTCTTCGCACATGATGGAGAGCGGCAGCGCGGCCTCGACGACGTCCGCCAGTGCCTTCCACAACCCGGAAGGCCCAGGCGGCAAAGGGGGTGCCTCACGCGCGCCTTCGGAGCGTCACACCAACGGAGGAGAGCACACGCGCAAACAGTCGGTAAGTCTGACAGACGCCACTTCGGGACCATCAACGTCACGAGGAAACAACAACAGTAACCACCGGTCCTCGCACGGCAGTCGACCGAACTATCAGCAAGCGGCGTCGCTCCCCCAACAGCAGTCGTCCGGCTCGTCATCGAGGGGAGGAGGCTCAAGTGGGAGTAACAACAACGCAATGCCTCGAAGAAACTCGTCCAATACATTAGGAGGTCGAGACCGTGATCGTGATCGCGACAGGGACCGTGACCACCGCTCGCGAGGTCGCTCCAAATCTCGGGACCGAGGGAGCAGTCATCATCGCGAAAAAAGTGGTTCGTCGTCATCGTCTCAGTATCATTTTGGCGCATCGGGAAATCCAGTGGTTCGACTTCGCGAGAGGAACAATATCTTGCAAATGCACCGCACGGGGAGTCGTCGCGCGAACTTGTCGCAAAATGACGTTGCTGTGCGTGTGCTTGGTCTCGATACGGCGTATATGAAGGTGAGCGTTTGCATCATGATTTTCGTGGAACTGTGAATATTGTTGCTCACTGAGTCTTGATATTTGTTACTGCAATAGGATCCTGAAAATCCTCAGATGTCGGAGAAAATGGGGACGCCGGGGGTGTTTCCAACGAATATGAATTTCCCGGAAGAGAAGTTTCGTTTCCATGCAGTTCGAAGTGCTGCGTATGTGAATCCGCTGCCGCGAGGCTTTGGGACGAACTGGCATTTGCAATACTCGTTCTTCACCGACAAGAAGTTTCCCGTGTTCGATGAGCTCGCGCAGGCGTCGAAGGTGATCAAACAGATCGAAGACGCGGATGAGAAGATACGAGAAGACCCGTCTGGTGCAGTCGCAGGCGCTCAAGACCATGTATTTACGTCCTATTTAATACGGAATGTGCGTCGAATAGACGAGAGAACGACCCACATGTGGATGTGCGAGCTGGCGAGTGGCAAGAAGAGTATCCAAGAGCTGGTGCAGTCGTATGGAGTTCCGTTT
Source organism: Globisporangium barbulae (assembly GCA_023337805.1). Classification (NCBI taxonomy): domain Eukaryota; phylum Oomycota; class Peronosporomycetes; order Pythiales; family Pythiaceae; genus Globisporangium; species Globisporangium barbulae. Next base: position 65,895 of record JAADXK010000004.1, on the reverse strand, counting down.
AAGCAGTGGCGGCCAGTGCCGAACGTCTCCAAGTGTCCGCTGCTCGAGTGCGTCGTACGCTACCGCCCAGGGTATGTTGAAGCGACGTGGTTTATCCGATTGAACGTCATCTACACGGAGATGAACGAAATCAAGCGGGACTGCGCGTACCGTCTTGGAGATTGGTTCTACAACCCGCGCCGTCTGCAGCGCCGATCTCAAGGATGGACAGATCAGATCATCGACTACTTGCACTCCGTTGCGCGGCAAGCGAGCAAGTCGACAAAGAAGAATGAGCATGAAACGAAGGCGCTTGCTGCGAATTCGGTCAAATCGGGTGGCGTGTCGTCCACAAGTGCGCCTGAGAACAACAAGAAGATTGTGATCAGTCATCGTCACGGAGACATTGGGATGGCAACATCAGGATCGGCGGCACCGTTGGTGACTTCAGGAATGGGTTCGGCTTCGATCTCGTCACCGCAGCTCTCGTTCCACGAGAAATGGTCGTACGTGCTGAAATTGTCGGAGTATCAATACAAGCTCGGGCTTCTCGACCGTTTCCGGTATTTCGACGGGCTGATTTCGCTTTTGCAGAAGGCGCTGTCTCCACGCAGCCACAGCGGAGGGAATTGCGCGTCGGTGATTTTGATCGGTGTGAACGAGATGATGGAGCTGGTGACCGTGATCCAAAATTTGTTGCCAGAATTGCTCCAGTGCGCCGACTCGACTGTCCTACTCGTGAAGTCTCTGATCCAGCACCTTCGCTACCTGATCCCTCCTGGAACCAGCATTCCCGCCGACTTGAGCAGTTCGCTGCAGGAAGAGCTCGTGGTTGCCTTGTGCCAGATGCTGCGTGACATTTTGCTGAATGGGTACGACATTCTCGTGCGGATGGAAGATGGAGGTAAGTAAAATGCTTGCTCAAGGGCATGCCCGAACCAAAGGATCATTGCAGGCTCAGAGTAACTGACGATTTTGTTTTTCGTTTATTTGCGTAGCTCCATCGATGTGGCCAAATTTTGTTTTCACCGATCGTTTTTTTAACCGAGATGCGTACGGACCCACCGCGATCCAAGATTGTCTTGAGAGATGCCGCCAGAAGTGTGAAGAGGTATCAGGACGAGTTCTTCGACTTCAACAGGTGCGCGTACACTCTTTCTTTGCTGCTGCCCAGTACTTTTGTACCGAAGCCTAATATGTTTGTTTCGTCTCAGTCGTATCCCTCTGCATTCAACCTTGCATCGATGAGGAACGAAGCTCAGGTTCTTCAGACTCTTGACCGCTTCCACCGCATCGATGCCAGCATCGATTTGCAACGAGTGTACAACGAAGTGTTCGTCCCACTGCCGTTCGAGACCAAGGAGCTGCCTGTTGATATTGCTGCGGTGTTTTTGATCTGCGAGTGGGCTGTGACAAGTCAGCGACCCGCGGAGTATCGCTATCTCTCAGCGCTGTCGCTGCTTGAAATGCACAGCAACGCGCTGTTGACTTACGGGAAAGAGTAAGTCCATCACATTGCTGTTTCATCTATTGATCGTGAAAGGTATCTGATCAGCTTGATTGCCTGCTGTTTGTCAAACAACATCGCAGGAAAGCCCTCTTGAAAGGTGCCAACCCATCCAGCCATCACATTGTACTTCAGGGATCACTGCAGCGCTTTCTCCAGCGATACGAGCCGAAAACGATTACAGAGGTCACGCCACTGATCGACCTCTTTTGTCTTCTGGTTCGACGACGCCTCTTTAGCGTCGAGAGCTTCGTTGACTTTGTTTCGTGCTGCAATGAAAGCGGGAGCGCAAGCATCCTCGCTGCTGTCAACTCCCCGACCCACAAGGAATCTTCGCAGTCGTCATCTGCGAATGTGGCTCCAACACCAATCGCTTACAACATCGAATGTTCGCCTGGGCGGGGCTACAAATCCAATGACATCCACTTGCTGTCGACGACGGATCGTCTCAAGCTTTACCTGTGGCAGCTACCGAGGGGGCCATTCCCATTGCCAACAAGTATTCCGATGTATCCAGCTGAGCGCTACGATCCCGAGCTGAACTTCATTCGATGGCTCGAAGTAATGGATCTGCAGCCGAAGCACTTGCAGTACTCAAAGACACTCGAACGAGCGCAGACGCTGTGTGTCTACGTCTTCCACACGCACGGGCAGGCAACCGAACCGGTGGATCCGAACTCCCCGAACTTTAATCGAGTCGCGAAAGAGGTTGAGTATCAAGGAAAGGTTGGAGAGCTCGTGTCAGCGGTGAAGACAATGTGCGGTCACGACAAGGGTCGCTTCGCCTCGTGGTTCCTGCGCAACATCTACGAAGAGCCGACGTTCTTTCGATTCTCGGACTTTGGAAGCGTCGAGCACATCGTCCGACTGGTGTGCTTGATCTTGGAGATTGTCGATGTGCTGGCGCTTTTGGAAGTGATTGTGTACTTCCTACGGAACTCGCCGATTTCTCTAGTCAAGAACGTCGTGATCGCAATGATTGAGCGCCACGAGATCGCCTTCTGCGCTGCAGGGCAGATCCCGTTCTTGCTGCAAGCGTTCATCGACCGTTTCAAGAGTGTCCCGAAGAACGCGGACGATAAAGCGAAGAGCCTCGCCAAGTTCTTTTGCAAACTGTACTTTGGGCATGCGAAGAAGAAAGAGATTGGCAAGCTCGACTTGCCGGACGCTCTTCTCCTCCCCATCGCGTTGACTGCGCGCAAGAACCAGGACGCAAACAGCCAAAAGCCGAAAGAGCTCTCGCTGGAGGCGACGAACCCGATCGTGCGCATTCCGCCACCTCGAGAAGTGATCCCACCCGAGCTGAAGAGTGCGCTTTCACGATCCTTCAAGGCGCTGCAAGCGAAACTGTTTGAAAGCGGACTCGCCAGTGACAAGTCAGCAGTGAACACGCCGACGCCACTCCAGAGCCCCGATAGCAGTCAAGGCAGCGCCTCGGTGCCTGAGGTTGCGTTCGAGCCTGCTGCATACTCGACTTTGGCATGGAACGAGGTCGTTTGTGAGGCTACGGATGCTTCGGAGCTGAAGGCTAGGGACGCAGCAGTGGACTTTGCCGCGTCGGCTATCAACATGAGCATGGCGTCTGCGTCCGTCGGGTCTACGAATGCGAATGCCACGCGTGAACGTCGCACTCCGAACTACGTCTTCTTCCTTCGTGCTGTGCTGAGCGAAGTGATGGATAAGTGGATGGCAAATATCACCGTGCGGATCAAGAGCAACTGTCGGCGTCCGATCATGACGCCGCACTACATCCATCGCTGTGTGCGGCTGATTCGCGAAGTGGTGGAGCAGCATCCGGATGGAGAAGATTTCCAGGAGAAGTTCTCGAATACGCTCGTGGTATGGCTCCAGAAGGAGGTGTTACCCGGCTTCTGCGGCAGCGAGACGCAGAACAAGCGCACGCGGAACCCGTTCATCAATCTGGAGAATGGGAAGGAGGCTTTCTTGCTGAACCAGAAGGGACGCTTGGACAAAGTGCAGTACGGCTTGAAGGCATTCCTGATCTCTCTGGTGATCCACAAGGTGCTGGATTTGCCCCAGGTGCTTCGGCTCGTCCTGGTTCCGTTGTTTCCTCGTCTGGTGAGTTTTGTGGCGATGTTGTTGAATGAGTATGGTGCAGTTGTGCATCGTCATCATACTGACTCGTTGTTGTTGTTTGATTTTGTAGAGGCGAGCGTCGCGCGATCCACCGCCAAACTTACCGAGCCAGCTTCTGGCGATGGCGTTGGTGTTTCAACTGTTCTCGGAACCGCCTCAAAATGTTCTGATGGAGCCACAGAAGACTGTCATGTTCGATGAGCCTTTGGTAAGTTTGCCATCTTCTGGTTCTTGGTTTTGATTCATTCATTCATTTGCTGACAACTCTTCTTTTTCGATGGTTTCATTTGTTCAACAGACCAAGTACCACCTGCGCTTCATGCGCACGCAGGTCCCGGCGTGCTTGATGTTCCCTCTTGTGCACTTGCTGTGTCAGATTTCGTACCAGATGGAGGACAATTTTTTGTTGAGGAGACGCGAGGAGCGCGGCACGTTGGCGAGTATCACGCTGTTCAACCTGACGTCGGACGGGATCGTCCGCGACATTATCTTTCACGACACGAAGGAGGCACGCGAGAAGCACATTTTGCCAGTGTATCACAAGAAGCAGTGGCACACGGCTGTGCTGCTGACGCACTTCTTCCGGCCTCCCAACTCGCCAGCCGAGGATGCGAATGGCCAGGTGCAGCTGCTCAAGGTGGACCAGATCATTGATCAGATGAACGTGTGGACGCTGAACCGAGGCGGCTCGATTTACTTGGACTTGCAGATGAGTCGCCAGCAACTCAAGGTCAAGCGCACGAAGAAGACGAGCGCGAGGCAGCAGCTCAAGCGAAAGGCCCAAAGCGAGTTATCATCCTCGCGTCCGACAAAGCGTCACCACGGCGATCATGGAGATGACCATGGGTCATTCAGATTGAGCGGACAGCAGGACGATCTTTTATACGGCCAGGGAGACCATTCGTCCGAGGACGAGGAGATAGACTTTGAGTTTGACGAGTCAAGCAGCGCGACGGAGATCCTGTCCAACCTGATCGTGCTTCGAACGCTGAAGCGAAGCACTCGCCCGGCGTTCTTGAGTGCGTCGTCGATGCTCTGCTCGGTGTCGCCCATCGCGGCGCCGCAGCTCTTTAGCGTTGGAAAGAAGAGCCACGAGCAACTACTCGCCGAGTGGAAGAACGACAGCACTAGCAACAGCAAAAAGATTACGACGACGAAGGTGCTGACGGAAGTAGAGCAGTGGATGATCAGTGCTGCTCGCGAGGCTCAGGAGGCAGCGGTTGCGTCCTTGTACGCGGCGACGGTGTGCAGCATTTCGCGCCGCGCGATGGGGTCTGTGATTGCCAAGATCCTGCAGGTGATGGAGGACGACGTCAAGTACAACCAGCTGGACAAGTTTGTGCGTAAGATCAACGGCACGACGGTCGTGCGGCTGATCTGCGGCATCATGTGCACTCCGCCGGGGAACGCGTTCCTGCCGCGCTACATGATGTCGCTCGCTGTGCAGCTGGAGTGGCTCTACGAAGGTTGCTGCCAGTACGACCAGACACCGCAGAACTACTCGCTCTCATTCCTGAAGCGACTGCGAAGAAAGCTTGCTATCCGCCTGCAGCTAGTCGCTGTGATCGGCCAGAGCAAGCACGTGGCGCTCACGATCTGCTACCGCGACCGGATCGTCAAAACACTTTTCTCGTTGCTGGGCACGTCGGCGATCTCGAGTGGTGTGGGGCTGTCGCTCTTCAGCTGGATCCTGGACCTGATCCCGCTCGTGAGCGCATCGGTGCTGCAGGAGAAAGAGTTTGTAAGTGCCCTTTTGCCATTTGCGTGTGCTGCTGTGTGTGATGCGAAATGTGTGTGGAAGACTAACTGATGGTGTCTGACTTCTCCCACGTGAGATACAGAAACTTGTCGAGTCGCTGAATCTGCCAGACGCTCTGAAGCGCCGAGTCTGGTCGGTCTTCCCACGCACCGCGTTCGGCTCGCAGCTCGTGCACGTTCACAACGCGAACAGAGGGGGCGAGCACTCGCCAGTGGACCCGTGGGGACTTCTGGAGCACGTGCCGCAGCTGCCGAGCGATAGTTTGGTGCCGACTGTGGGTGAGAAAGTGGCCCGCCGCCGCCGCGTCTTCCGCTATGTGTAAGTTGGCAACCGATTTATAAAGAACCGTGGTGACGGGTGACTGAGAGGAACAGCGGAATGATAGTGATGATGATGATACGGCCAACAGGTAAAGCAGAAACAGGCGAAGCGGCTAAAGACTCATCGAGTCAGCAAGTGAAACAACAACATGGTATTTAAAAAAACAAGCTAATGGAGTGGATAGATTGACTGTGTGCATGTGTTACTACTGGCGCTCAATAGCGAGATTGTGAACCTCCCAATACACAGACACCCTCTGAGGTTTGAGCGCAAGATCCACTTGCATTCCGATTATTCCAGTAGGCTCTCAACGGTTCCCATTCGCATCACACCATCTCGTAGAGCTCTTCAATACGCATCAGTCGCCGCAGCAGTGGCGTGGCGTTGTACGGGAACATCCCCACGGCCGCCTGCTTGTCGATCTCCAGGCGCAGGCGAATAAGAACCGCGAGTACTGCGTCCACTGTCTGTGGACTCTTTCGGTGGCTGAGCACGGCTCGGGATGACTCCCAGTTGGCTTCGAGGCGACGCAGGTACCGCAGCAGATACTCAAGCATGACGGTCTCTAGCATGACCGGCGAGCGATGTGAGATGGTGTTAGCGGTTTATCGTGACAAATACATAGCAAAGCAAAGAGGGGACGTACCGGACGAAATGAGCAGGTCCAGCAGAACCAAGTGGTCGTGGCCAAAGGCGCTCAAGATGTCGGCAAAGAGCAGATCCGGGTCCAGCTGCGCGCGAAGATACTCGACGAGCCAGCTGTACGCTGTTTTAGCCTGAGAGTGACCGCCATCCTGGGATTCGACGACGAGCGTGAGCTGGAGTAGCGTGTGGAGTACTTCGACCATCACGTCGTCCTGTTCGCTCAGCACTGCTAATACCGTCGCTCGATCTGGAACTTTGTGACGAAGGCTGTGAAGAATGTGGATCGTATCCCCATTTGCCCAGTCCAGTTTGTCCTCAGCATTCGCTTGAACGAGTGCTAGTGCCACAGCACTCGCGAACGAGATCCACGACTGGAGGAACGGGAACTTGCTCTCCGACGAGACAAACGACGCCTGGGAAGCGATCTCGGAAGACTCAGAGGATTGTTGTAGTTGTAGCAGCTCTAGTGCAAACGTTGAGAATGGAGATCGTTCCGCCATCAGCAGACGAAAGTACCGTTGTAGCCACTCACTCTTGCTTGTATCAGTGCTTGTTGACGCGTCTAACAACCGCAGGGACTGGTGAAGAAATTTGACGATCGCGTTCGACACGTACGTTGGCTGCTTTGCGACCTCAAAGCTGGTTGAAAAGATGTCCATGAGCGTTCTTGTGAGCTCATAGAAGGGTTCCAAGTCCATCGCCTTCGCATCTTCGTGATCTGCGACGACTGTCAGGTGCTCCGTCATCTCAGTAACAAAGAGCAGCAGCTCGTACACCAGCGTACTTTGCATCGGCTGTACTGAATTCTCCTTGCCTTCTTGGAGAAGGGTGACTGAAATCGTCTGAAGCAGCTTTGTGTGTCTGAGAACAGCTCTCAGACCTGGGCTTGTGCTTGGCGATGAGGTGGACTCGTCGTCTTCGCTACTGCTGTCACCAGAGTCATTAGAGCCCCTCTTTGGTCGTACCAGACTACGCAGTAGCTGGAATCGATAGCCACTCGACGCTGTCCAGCGGTGAGCTAGCTTGTCTCTGGTCGCGGTCGGCAGCAATAGCCTGTGCCATTGAACAAACACAAAGCAAACAATCAGCACACGAGTCTGCACATGCCACCAGTATTCAGCAGCAGCGACGGAATATACTGACCATAAGCACCATCACCTACTCGACTAGCAGCTCACATTGCGTCACGCTCTCTGCTTCGTGCTGCTGCTGCATCATGGCGACGACATGCTGCTCGAGATGCCGCAGCGCCGCGTATGCTACCAGCGGCTCGTCGTCGTCCAGATACGCCACCAGTGCTTGCGTCACGCCACCCACAGAAACACCAGTGACTAGCGTCACCGCATCTCCGTCCTCTTCTTCGTCGTGGCACTTGCTGCTACGCCGTGTGTCAAAGGCGCGAGCGAGTGCTTCGACTGCATGCAGCTTCGCACGCCACATTTTGAATGCCTCGGCTCACTTTTTCGCTGTTTTTTTTCCAAACACTAGCCGAAATATCCATCAATAAAATCACGAATCACTGTGCAAAGCACGTGTTATTGGATAATAATAAATGTCGAAGCGCTCTTAATTAGTCGAAAATGACGAGCTCTTGGAGCTCCAGAGCTGTTCATCAAATATGCCACTCAATGGCGTCATTCGCTGGGTTGCGACCCATCAATTGCTCGCATGCCGTCAGTTCTCCACTCGCAAAGATGGTGAATTGAAAGATGGAGCGTGTGGCGTGGTTCGTGCTCGTGGACGCGAGCGGCAGCGTGCTAGGACCAAGAGCGCGTGTCCGCCTGTCGGATAGCACTTGTGTCGCTGATTCTCAAGACGCAGTGAAGGACGCATGTCCCAACCTTTTCACGTCAGTGGATGCCCACCGGCTTCAGATCTACGCGAACAAAGCGGCCTTCGACGCCGGGACGCCGCCGCAAAGACGCTGAAGCTCTCTGCTGATTAGATCGCTGGGTTTGGAGTGGATCCAGTTTCGTCCTCTGGTAGTGGAGGTCTGGTCTTGCACCGTCGTGGCGATGTGGACGCGTTGTTCACGTCCTTGTAAGACGGCGAGCTGAAAAATCATGAACTGGGATGGATCCTCGGACCTCCTGGCTTGGGGAAATCCGTCGCTGCTGCTGCATTCACGCTCTTGCTCGACCACAGCGAGTGGACCGTGATGTGGATTCACCTTCATCGACGATCAGCTCCATGGTGTGTCCGTCTGGAAGACAAGCTCAAGAAAACAGTCGTGCTCGATCGTCCCGGTTTGGTTATCAGTGACTTGTACGAGTTCCTGGAACAAGTCAGCGATGTGTCGAAGAAGCACGTTGTGTTTCTCGACGGATTGGTTGAATCGATCCATCGAGATGAGCTCGTTGTGTGCTCTGGCTGGCTCAACGACGATCGAGTGAAGCGGCGACTGGTGCTCGTGTCGTCAATGACTTATCGTGGGAAAATGAGCGAAAAGGACGACGACATGATGAACGTCAAAGAGTATTTCGTATCCTCGTGGACATTGAACGAGTGTCTCGAGGGGACTCAAGACGACGAGCTGTTTGCGAGTGTCAAGCCGCGACTGGATGCCTGCACTCCTCTTCCTGTGTCAGTGACGGAGTCAATCCAGCACCCCACGCGAGAGGCTCTGGTGCGATCCAAGTACTACTTTGCGAGCGGAAGCGCGCCCTACATGTTTGACTTTGGTGTCGCGAAAGTCGTGGGGCTTTTGAAGTAGACTGTTGATGTTGTATCCGGCGCTGCCAGTGGCTCGGTAGGCGACGCGATCGATCATCTCCTCAGTAGGTTTGATCATCGTTGGGGAGCAATGGAGTTTTACTTTGTCAGTCAGTGTGCTGCGTCAGCGCTGGCGATGTTTGGCGACCCGTCTCGGATAAAATGCTTTGCTGACATCGTCACGCCAGGTTCCGGGTCTGCAGAGAGCATCTTGGAGGCGTTTCTCTTCGCAAAGCTTCGCAAGGGTGGCGTAACTCTGTACGTTAAGGACGGATCCGAGCTTTAGTGGGCTCAAGTAGAGGTCAAAGTAGCGAGTCCAAGCGCTCTTTCTTCCGAGCTGGATAGAGCGGACATTTGGATCAAGCCGCCAGTGTTCAACCAAGGTGGATACGACGCGGTATACATCGACGAAGCGCAAGGGCTCGTGCATTTTGTACAAGTGATGTGCGCTGACTCGCACAGCTTCCACATCGGCTACTTCTACAAGTTCCTGAAGGACACGCAGCAGTCGTCGTCTCAGTCCTTCGAGGTCACGACATTCGAGATTTTCTTCGTCGTCGACATGAAGACCCTTGAGTGAGGCTTCCAGATCTCGGAGGTGTCTGACGAAGGACTACTAGCGGCGCTCCCTGGGTGGTCAAAGGGAAGAGAAGCTGAGCGTGCCAATGTGGTGGGAATCAAAGGGTACCCGGAGACGTGGAGCGCACTCGACTGACGAAGGCCATCTCGGAGTCTCGCCAACGTATTTGTCGGCAGTAGTGTCGCTGGAACAACTGCATGTTGCTTGTTTCGGAGTGAAGAGGCGAGCTTCGCGCATTGAAGGCGTCGTATGATTGGCTAAAACGCATATCATGCTTTGTCATTGGTCATAATTGAGAGAATATCTTTTGATCTTGAAGAGCTCTTTGAGATTTGGCAGAAAGATATTTTCAAACTGCATCACGACCGAGCCAGCCATGATGGAGCCTCTGGATGCGTCGGAGCTGGCCGCGGACGCCGCGCTGCTGGCATCTCCACACCACCACCAGCAGCTGACGATGCGCAGTGGCAACAATGGACAGCAGTCAGTGGCGATAGCTGCGGCTAACGGCAGAGCCGCGACGGTGTGGTCCAGTTCGTACTCGAGCGCGCTGAGCAAGTCCATGCGAGCGATGATCGGCGTCAACCGCTTGCGCCAGAGCAGCACGAGAAGTGATAGCGAAGCAGCCAACTACAATAGTCACGGTAGCTTAGAGGCAGGAACGTACGCGACAGTGATGAAGAGTGACGACGTAGAACTACAACAGAAGAAAGTGTACAAGAGGCTGCTGCTGGCGCTCGAGAGCAAGGACGAGCGAGAAATCTGTGAGCTGGTGGCACAGTCCCCACAAGTGCTGCGCATGGCGGATAAGGTTTGGACTGCAGCACTCGGCGTTTGTGCATGGCTACACTGTTGCAAAAGCTGGGCTGCCACTCACTGTATCATGTTTGTTGTGATCTGACGCAGGACGAGCGCGTGCCACTGCATTTAGTGTGCGCACTGGTGCCCAACTTTCTTTTCGTTGATGCGATTGCTGCGATGGTCAGTGAGTACGAAGAGAGCGCTGGATGTATGGATACGGTATGATCTGTGCTGCCTTCTTGCTGCTGCTGTTGATGAGTGAAGCCATGGTGCCTAGTATTAATGAGAATATTGGTGTAGATGGGACAGACGCCGCTGCATGTGCTGAGCAAGAACCCGAGCGTGACGAGCCAGGTGATTGAGCTGCTGGTCACGTCGCTGCCTACGAGCGTCGCGATGTGCGACAAGCGCGCGAGCCTGCCGCTGCATTACATCTGCGCCAACAGCGCGCAGTGCGAGACCGAGATGCTGCGGCAGCTTGGCGCTGATGAGCTCTACACCATGAAGAACCTCGTATGTTTGGTTGATGTTCCTAGAGCAAAACGATATGGAGGTTGACGCACAGTGATTTAACTGACTTACTTAGGAATCGCGGACGCCGTTGCACAGCCTCGCCATGTCGCCGAGTGCGAAGAAAAGCACGCTGCTCTACCTACTCTCCTGCTGCCCTGAGGCAGCGAGCTCTATTGACTCGGTGAGAATTTGTATTCTGTTAAAGATGGGTTTACACGTGATCAGTGTATGGGAATTTGTGGTTCTATCTGTTCCTTCAGGATGGACGCAGCGTCCTCCACTGGGTCTGCGAGCTCCAGCAGGTGGATGTGGACATCCTCGAGCAGGTCGTCGCGATCACAGCTTGCTCAGCGAGGCAAAAAGACTTGGTACGTCGGATTCGCAAGCTTATATGCATCGCAGTCAATACTGCTGACAACAATGTTGCATTTCTTGTTGAAAATGGTTCGTGGGCAGAACAACGAGCTCCCGCTACACATTCTCTGCCAAAACACCTCCGTCCACTTTGAACTGCTTCGATGCCTCGTCAGCAGCAACCTGGACGCTGTGTACGCGACCACAGCGGTGAGTGAAGAGACTGAGTATCAAGACTTTGCCTTTGTTCCTTTACTTCTCCTATGCTCATACTGCTGCTTGCTGATCTCTAGAACGGCGCAACGCCACTACACTTGCTCTGCGCGAACGAGTGCGTGAGTGCGGACTTGCTGGCGGAGTTTCTCGCGTTCGACAAGCGCAATTGCGCCTGCAGTGCTCTGGATCAGGTAAAGCCTTCCAGCCTCCATGTAAGAGCCATTGTATGAACGAAGAGGTGTTTAATCCTCTCTTGTGCTGTTTAGTTTGGAGCAACTCCGCTACACATGCTCTGCATGAACGAAGCGATGACGCCAGCGCACCTTCGCGCTCTGCTGCTCATGTGCACCGAAGACGCCTTCGTGCAAGACGTGGAAAGTGGCTTTGATATATTTATTCATACAAAAAATCGCCGGGAAAAAGCTTATGACTAAGTTGTTTGACTGCAGCACGGACGCTCGCCGCTACACTACATCTGCATGAGCCGCTCGCTCTCGCCCGAGCTCCTGTGGCTCTTCTTTGAGCGCTCGAGCGACCTCGTTCGACAACTCGACCGGGTGAGCTCCATAGTAGCAGCCATATATAGGCTTCGGAAGACTCTTCGTCTGACGAATTTCGCACTTGTCGTAGGACGGCCGGACACCGCTGCACCACATCTGCTGCAACGCGAGCGTGACGTCGGTCGTGATCGAGATCCTCTTTGACGCGTGGCCCGGTGCTGCAATGGTCGCCGACCAGGAGCTGAAGCTACCGGTGCAGTACCTCGTGGACAACCCCGTGTCGTCCCCCAATTTGAGCGCGCTGCTGATCAGTGGACCGTCGTCATACCGCCTCCGCTATGATTTCCTCAGCGTTGCGAGCCTGTGCGGCTCGTACGCGGTCGACTCGGAGGTCGTGTACGTGCAGACGAACCTCGCGATCGACGCAAAGTCTGCGACGAAAGTGGCGATGCGCTTCTTCTCGACTGCACAAGCTGCGGAGCACGAGCGTGAGATGCTGTTGCTACTCAGGCGAACGGTGAGACTTTGATTATTTTGTGTGTGGCGCTGTGAACGTGATTCTGATGTCGAATTTGGCGTAATTGGTTCAGTACAATGAAAGCGAGGCGCTTCGAAGCGAAGGGAAGGATTTCTCGTTGCGGATCCTGGACGAGTTTGACGACGCGAAGCGGCGCGTGACGCTCCGCAGCTACGCGATCGCCCCGGAGGACCAGACAGGGTAAGAGATTCGCTTATTCCAGATGACTGTTGCATTGCTACTTCTCTCTTTCTCATTGTTTGCTAACATCTATAGCATCGCTCCTAGTGACACCCCCGTGATGCTGAACCACGCGCTCGTCATTGAGGCGCCAGTGCACAGTCTCGAAGGGCTCATGACGGAGAAACTCAACGACTTTGGCGCTGTGAAGGCCATCATCAGCGACGTCGCGGAGTGTCTGCACTTTTGGCACCAGTCCGCGCGCATGGTCCACGGGAACATCGTACGTGTATTGTGCTTCCATTATGATTCACCAATTTTGAAATTGTCGGACTAATTTCTGATTATCCGTGCGGTAGACACTAGCGAACCTCGGTCATTTCACGAGCCCAGGGCTGAAACTCTTCAACATTGGCGCCGGTCGAGCGCTTGATCGGCAAAGAAGCGTGAGTATGCGAGCCGTGGACTCCACTGTGTGCGCTCCCGAGGCCGCAAAGGCGTTCCTTGGTGGCGAGCTCTTCGCGCCGACTGCGGCGTCGGACATGTGGCAGTTCGGTTGTCTCGTGTGAGTATTGATGACGGACGATCTTTGACGAGGCTATGAACATTTCTTGCGAGAACAAATGGTGAGCGAATGGCTGTTTGTGTCTATGCGTTGATAGATACTTGCTGGCAACCGGGAGTACGCTCGTGGATCGTCTTGCACCTTGGAGCAAGCTCGTTGGCGACGAGCAGGTGCTCCATCTGATCAGCGCACTCACTGATAGTGCTCTTGCGCATATCATCGAAGAGGTGCACGAGGAGCTCCGACCGATCTTACAGCGTACGCTGGTATTGAACCCGAGCCATCGCTGGAGCATCGATCGTCTCATGGTACGACCTCCTAGGGGCTGCTTCTTCTTTCTGCCTGGTGCTGGAAGCTACCGCCACCACTTTCATCATAGCTTGAAATTGGTTCTCTATGATTGACGACTGAGTCGCTATTGTCGCTCTAGAATATCCCTGGCATCGCTATCAACTCGGGCGGTTCAGAGTTCGAGTCCCACCCAGCGTACGAACTGCTTCACAGTACTTCCCAGCGGCATGGCGATGAGTTTGGACTTGTCGAGGGAAGCGAGCACCAGAGCTCAGCAAAGCACGCGCAGGACCAGCTCGACTTTATGAAGAAAGAGCAGGCGGCGCTCCGATGCGACCTCGTGTCGACAAAGTCCCACTTGCGCGACACTGAAGAGGTACGCATTCCTACAAGGCATGATTATCGGTGGCTACCAATGTCTAAGCTGTGTTTGTGGACATTTCTTGTAGAAATGTGAGCGCACGCAGCGAGAAATGGAACAGCTGCGTGCTGAGCTGGCGAGCGTGACGCACCAGCGTGAGGAGGCGAAGCTTGAGGTGCAGGTGTTCGCACACAACCACCAGAGCATGACCCACCAGCTCCACACGACGGTGCAGATGCTGCTCAATCTCGTCCCTTTGGCGCGCAAGGTGCGATGGCAATCTCTCTTATCGGTTAGGCATAACGCTAAACTATGAGTGATGTCCATTATCTCTTAATATGCAGGTCTATGGAGCGAGAGCCGACGAGTTCCTCTCAGGCGTGCTCTCCCAAGCAGTGGGGACCGACTCGGACGAACTCCTGAGTTCATCGTCAACCAGTGCGGCGACCCCTTCGCACTTACGACGCCGGAAAAGCACCGTCCAGGTGGTAAAATCCCGCCTGCAGAACTCGCGATTCGCCTACGGATGCGTCAACACGTGGGCGAACAACCGCGACTGCGAGGCCGTGGAAGCGACTTCCACTCTCGACGGCAGCTGTGATTCTGAGGAGGAAGAGGAAATTGCCTTTGACGAGCCTCATGAGAGCGCTTTGCCGTCCGAGTAAGGCACAAATTCCAACGTTGAAGATACTGGGAGCCTTGCTAAGGAGGTACGAGATTGTGGAGGTGGTACTGAGGTATAGGACAGCGATGCAGTCGTCGCGAACGACGAGGACGCGAATCGTGAGACCAAGCAGAGCTGGGGTTCGCACCAGTAGCTTAGGATTGTTAAAAATGTGACATTTGGCCTGTGTCGATAATGTTGAAATCAATTTGTAACTTGTTTATAATGTCAAATAGTTGTACCAAATGAAATTGAATTGAGACAGAATCATGAACCTGACGTGCTTGATTGGTCGAGTGTCGATAATGTCCAGAACTGGCAATACTCAATGATGAAACAAAATCAAAACGAAGCGTGCAGCAATGCAGCAGGCGACAGGATCCGGACGACACTCGCAGCGCGGCGGCAGGGGCCGTGGAAGTGACGGCAGCGGAGGATACGCAGGCGGGCGTGGACGAGGGTTATCTGATCGCGGTGGTCGCACTGGTGGCGGCCGTGGCCGTGGTGGACGAGGCGACTTTCATGGCGGTCGTGGTGGACACGGACGAAACGACGGGTACGGATACGGCGGTGGTCGCGGCGGTGGCGATGGAAGAGGACGCGGTGGACGCAACGACAGCTACCACAGACGTGATGATGATGCCTCGGCCTCGCGCTTCAGCAAAAAGGCGTCGCACCCGAACGCCAGCATCAACCTCGACGAGGCGTTCTGCATGCAGGTGAACGCGGAGCTGCTGGAGCTCGTGGAGGACGGGTCGCGCAACGAAATGAGCTTCCCGACCGACTACGACAACACGCAACGGCGCTACATCCACTCGCTCGCGCAGAAGTACGGCCTCTTCTCGAAGAGCTCGGGCAAGGGCGACACGCGCTTCATTCACGTCGCCAAGGTGAAGAAGAACGCCAAGATGGAGGAGATCTCGCTACGCTTGGCGCCTATGGCCGTGAACCAGGACATATGCGAGTGGATGCCAGAGCCAGTGATCAAGTATCTGGCACGATATCCGGAGCCTGTTGCTGACGCCAAGGATCCATATGCAGCGATCCATTCGCGCTCCATGGCATCCTACGTGCAGAGCCACGAGCGGAACGTTGGGCGGTCGCAGTTCCGCCCGTTGCAGCAAGGCGCTGCTTCAAAGAAGAACCCGCAGCCGCCCAAGGCGCCGTCTGCGGCAGCCATGAATCTCCCCGTGTTCTCCTATCGCGAGCAGATCCTGGAGCTCGTGGCATCGAACCAAGTGATCGTGATCTCCGGTGACACGGGCTGCGGCAAGTCCACACAGATCCCACAGTTTTTGTTAGACGACGCGATCGCGAACGGGAAGATAGACCAGACGAAGATCATTTGCACGCAGCCGCGCCGCCTGAGCGCGATCTCGCTCGCGGAACGCGTGGCTCGTGAACGCAGCAACAACGCCACGACGGGCGTGAATGGTTCGGGCACGCCCGACTCGCTCGAAGTGGGCCACGCGATCCGCTTCGACTCGTCGTTCGATGCGCAAAAGTCCAAGCTCATCTTCTGCACCACGGGCACGTTGCTGAAGTGGCTCAACAGCGACCCGCTTGCCCTGGGCTTCTCGCACCTGATCCTCGACGAAGTGCACGAGCGCGACCAGTTCACCGACTACCTGTTGATCTTGCTCAAGACAAGCATCCTGAAGCAGCGCAAGGACCTCAAGGTAATTCTCATGAGCGCCACGATCCAGGTCGAGAAGTTCTCGCGGTACTTCCAGCCCGAGTACAAGGCGCCGATGTTGGAGATGGCCGGCGGCCGGTGCTACCCAGTCACGACGCTCTTCCTCGAAGATGCGCTCGCGTTGCTGAACAGAGAGCAGACGGACTTTTCCATGGACGCGTACGCTGTTAAGGGTCGAAATGACGACGACGATAGTGACGATGACGACGAGAGCGATGGTAATGACGGAGGAGACTCGGGCTTGCTTTGTCCAATGTGCAACGGCAGCGGCTTTGCCGACGAAGAAGCGTTTGGGCTGCACGTGGCCATGTGTTTTGGGGAGGTGCAGCACGAAGCGCCTAAGAAGAAGAAAGCCAGGTCGGAGAAGTCGAAAAAGTCCACGAAGAGGAAGAACAGCAGCTCGTCGCCACCTAACACGCTGGAGGCGCTGCAGAGCCAGCTGAACTCCATCACGCAGGACGAGAAGGACGCGCTGCTGGCGACGTATGCGAAGGCAGAGGACGCGCTGATGCGTGACCAAGCGGTGGACTACGACGTCTTGCTCCGACTCCTCGACCTGATCGACCGACGCTTCCCGCTCGATCCAAAGGACCCAAAGGGTGCGATTCTCGTGTTCTTGCCCGGCTGGGAAGAGATCTCGTACTTGGAGCGCGCGCTGCTGCGCAACGACTACACGTCGTCACGGTACGAGATCGCGCTCCTGCACTCGCGTCTTTCGGCACAGGAGCAGCGCCGCGCGTTCATGAAGCCGCCGCGCGGTAAGCGAAAGCTGATCCTGGCGACAAACATCGCTGAGACGAGTCTCACAATCGAGGACGTGGTGTTCGTAATCGACTGCGGCAAGTCTAAGCAGGCGCACGCGCTCGCGACGACCTCGAGCTCGTCCTTCGTCATGGGACTGCAGACGACCTGGGTCGCCAAGGCGAATTGCGTGCAGCGCACGGGGCGAGCTGGACGTGTGCGCCCTGGCGTCTGCTTCCGTCTCTTCTCGCGCTCTCGCTACGAAGGCTCCATGAAGGAATTCATGGTGCCAGAGCTACTCACGACCCCGCTGGAGGAGCTGCTGCTGCAGATCAAGCTGCTCCAGTTCGAGAACAAGCTGCACATCAGTGACGCGAAGGAGTTTTTGATGGAAGCCATGGACCCACCCAGTGAGACTGCGATCGACGCGTCGCTGCAGCGTCTGTGCGATATGGGTGCACTCGAGACCCAGGATGGCGGCGTCACTCTCTTCGGGTGGCATTTAGGGCACATTTGCAACGGCGGCGTGTCGGTGCAGATGGGGAAGCTGATCCTCTGGGGTCACTTCCTGGGCAGCTTCACGATGATCCTCGAGACCACGTGCGCGCTGAGTGGGTACCGCGACCCATTCCTGAACTTCCTCGGCATGACGAGCGACGAGCTGCGTCGTGTGGAGGCGTCCAAGCAGAACTTCATGCGCAACACGCCGATTCCGATGCAGAGCGACCACTTCATCCTCATGCAGGCGCTCGAGGCGTACGCAAGCTTCCCGTCGCGATCGTACCACGAGCTGGACGCCTTCTGCCGCCGCAACATGCTCCATCGCCAGACGCTTGAGCAGATCTTCTCGATCTACCGCCAGTCGCAGAAAGAGCTCGAGGACCTGGGCATGGCGCACGAGACGCAGCTGCTCGCGACCAACGGCACGGACAAGCTCACGGCGTACCTCATGGCGCTCGGTGCGGGCATGTACCCGAACGCGCTCTTCACGCCGGCGAACTCAACGAGTCGCAATTGGACGTCGAAGGAGAAGGTGAAAGTGAAAATGGACTCGTCGTCCGTGTTGACGTGGAGCAGTAGCGCTTTGTCGTCGTCGTCTAGCGCCACGAAGACGCGCGCCAAGGGCAAGAATGGTCGAGACGCTGACGATGTTGACGAGAACGCTGCTGCTGGCGGCCAGTTTGACTGGATCGTGTTCCACGAGATGATGCAGTCGGAGCACACGCGTGTGGCCAAGTACGGCTCGAAGCTGTCATCCGTGCTGCTTCCGCTGCTCTTCATGGGCAAGAACGAACTGGCGAAGATCGAAGAGCGCGTCGTGTTGCAGACGACGATTGGTGACAACGGCGAGGCCGTGGAGGTCGAGGAGCGCAGTTGGCTCTTCGTGCTAGACGAGTGGATCGTGTTTGAGATGCAGAGTGTGGAGGAGGCGAATGCCGTGATGATGCTCCGCGAGCGCATCCAGGCGGCGTTCCACCGCCACATGGTGCGTCTCCACTCACTGCGCGCTGAGAACTACCAGCTCAACCGCCAGCAGCACCAGGAGAACCACCAGCAGCAGAACACGAAGCACCACCAGCGCCATCACCGCCAGAAGGCTCCGCCGACCGAACTGAACGACGAGCTGCGCATTCACGACCAGGAGCTGCTCCAGTCCGTTGTCACGTGGATCACGAGAGATCTGCAGCGCGCCGCCTAGCTGTTGATCTGGAGGCTTTGGGGACATGTGAACAGCGAGATCAGGCACGACAGGGCATGTAGACAGACTTTGTAGGTAGGTCAAAACCAATTTCACCCCACGCAATGCAGAGTATTTTGCACTAGCTCTAGTCTTCAGCGATACTCACCACTCACTGCGCCATATACGATTCGGGCCGGTCCCACGTCGAGTAGCCGAGCGACGACACGTAGTAATAGCTGTCGTGGGCTTCGTCATAGCACTTGGCCCACGACTCGGTGTTGATCGGTACGACCTTGGTGCGTTCGAGCCCAAAAGTCGAAGTCGTCCGATCGCTCTTGTCCTTTTGAAAGAGCGAGCCCACTGCTTGGCGATTAGTGACGTCGTCAAAGGCTGTGAGGTTCTGGCTCGCGATGTGGCTGGCAGCGCGCTCGAGCGTCGCCCATCGTTCCTGGACCTGTCGCCGCACGTCGTGCTCGGCCTCATCGAGCTTCTTCTGCAGATAGCTGCCGATCGCCGAGCCTGCCGACTACGCGAATTGAACGCAGGTTGCCGTCGAGGTGTCATATTCCATGAAAGCAATGGAGTGGCGGTGTGTAGAGGCTCGTACCTGCTTGCCGGTTTGCTTGAGCAGCGTCTTGGTGGACACGCCCTTGACCATGCCTTTGACGGCTTCGTGGCGCCTCTCGATCATGTGTTGCTGTTCAGCTCCCCAGATGTCGCTTATCTTTGCCTTCGCAGCCTCGAACTCTAAATAAAAGCGTGGATTTTAGATCAAAGCCTCAGCAATAATGCCTAGGCTTGTCAGGCTAAGACAAGTACTCTGAAGGCGTAGCCAACTATGGCACGAGTTGAGCTCTACGTACTCTGTGTGCACACGGCAGTGCTATATCGCAGTTCCGTGATGAGCTTCACGTCGTCTGCACTCGGTCTGGAGATCTCCAGCAGTCGCTTCAGTCGAGAATCACTCACGAACTTGGCCGAGACAGCCACGAAGTAGTCATCGATTGCTGGTTGCTGGCGATGCTCCTCGATCCAATTTTCAAGCGCTTTGAACTCCTGGAGCTTCTGCTTCGCAGCGAGGCGCTCGGAGGCCTTCGGCTGGAGGGGTGGCGACGGGACTGCTTCTTTGTCAGCGACTGGGTCAAAGGGCTTCTTGACTTCAATGGGTTCTCTCGGATGCAGGTTTCTTTGAGTGAGTGCGAAGATGTCGTGGTGGCCAGCCAACAGAGTCGGACGCTTCTTGCTCTCTTTCGCCCAGAACGATGCCCCAAGGCACTACGGAGAGCAACACGACAAGTGAGAGCCTAGGTAAGGTTATCTAAAGAGAGAGACAGCGGGTGAAGACGAACCTTCTCTCGCGTCTTGGCTTGCAGCACGATGATCGGATTCATGAGCGCCTTGTTGCGTGAACAGAGCAGAAGAAACTCGTCTGCAAAAACGAAAACGTGTGAGGATTGTTCACATCTCGACAAGGGTGAAGAATGAACGAGGTTTGTAGCAAAATACTTACCGAGACTAAGCAAGCCGTCCCCATTGGCGTCCACGTCAGCCAAGACCTTCTTGATGTCAGGGGAGAGCTCGTCTGTGTAATAGAGCAGGCGGAACAAGCTGTCGCACTCGGCCGCATCCAGAGTCCCGCTCTGGTCATCGTCTGCAAGAGAGAGCCGAAACAGAGAACATGATCACAACCACTCTGTCTCGAAGTCGCCTTCACTCGCGCCAGCCTCGGGTGTGCAAAAGCAGCCTAGTGACTCACCGTATATCCGGAAGACGTGCGTGAACAGATCGCTCGTCGTCATGGTGCAGAAATTCCAAATGTTGACCACGAAGTCTGCTATCACATCAGCCGAAATGATACGCACTCTCGATTGAGATCATCCCGGATTCGTACGTACCGTCAAAGGTTACTGCGCGCGCCGACGCCTGCTTGCCTGCGGTTTGCCGTTCCATAGGGGAAAATGAATGCGAGGATAGGGCCAAGCAGCAGATAGTGACCATTCAAAACCTACCTAGACCGCTGAAGACTTGGTCCGAAAACGTTGTCCTTGGCAATCCTATGTAGTAGTGAAGCTCATCCAGATCGATCGAGTTACTACCACTGGAGCATTAAACACGCCAAGGCAGGACGGAGAATCGCTTAGCACATGACGGTACGAATAGCTATCGCCAGCTGACAAAGCACGCCTCTTACTCCGTGTCCATGGATGCGAAGACCCGATAGAAGCGCAGGCCAGCGTCGCGTCTATCGACTGGCATAGTGGTCGCGACATGAGAACAACCAAGTGAGCTACTTGTGTGATTTGTAGGCACAGGTAGATCATTATTGACAAACCTGCGAGCGCATCCATCACCGTAGTGACCTTGGAGTTCTTGAGCTGGGCCGCATATCGATCCAGAACCTGAAGGTCGGCTCTGCTTTCGGTGCAGCCCATGTTTGCAATTGCTGGCTAACGCGTTGAGCGACGGAGTTCAGCGAAGATGCAGCTTGCGCAGAGCCGCACCATCTCCCTCTCAGCCCAGATAGTACAGCTAGCTCTTTGCTCTCTCGTAATTCGAGAGAGAGAGGCCTCGGAGATGGCCGCGAGGCGGCTTTCTAAACTTGGTTTCGATGCTGCCGCGTAGAGTATAAATACGCTCTTTGCACTCAGCAGAACGAGCGGTCTCGGACTTAAAAGAGTCTCACATCAAATGATGTAAACTCGATGGCTTTACTATACCAGGAGCTCTTCGCTCGTGTCCATCGAACCCGCTTCGATGGCTTTCGTGACTGGAGAAGAGCTGCTTGATCTTTTGATGGCGAGCACTGCTGACGATTGCAAACAGCCCACGAGGTCGAACGCCTTGGTGATCAGCACGACGACGGCGATCTTGAGGTGATGAACATGGAATCCTCAACCTCCCTAGTCGCATCAGCCAAGTCGTTGTCGATCTTCGGATATTGCCGGCGTTGTTGGGACTGATGGCCGTGAATTTCGTGCTGACACTGTTGTGCTTCACGCATTCTTCGTGAGTTGTCGTGAAGTATAGACTCACCATCGTCTTCTCTGAGCACATCGGAGCCGTCCAAGTGACGGTACAGAGCACCTCGAAGCTTCGGCACTTCCGTGGGCGTACTGGATGCTGGCTCCGGCGCACCATCGGGGCGTGGAGCGACAAGTTGATGAGTGAGCTACACCGCCCTTCTAAGTACGCTCACGTACTTAGAAGGAAATGATCAGCTTTGATTGGGAGAAAATGAATGCTTTCATCAATTTCATCCAATCACATGGATGTTTCCTTTTCGCGCGGAAACAATCTGGAAAACGCACATTCAAACCGCGTGTCCACGACGAGGGAAGCGCGGCGATGCAGAGTACGTGTGTGGGTCGCTCTCTTCTTGCGTTCACCCTCTCCAGAGGCACTGTGTGCTCACTGGCTGTTGTATGTGTGCCGCTGTGTGTGTTGCCGTCAGACCCGCACGAAGAGAAGCAAAAGGTGCGTTCGCTGGCCCAGCAAGTGCGGCGGCGACAAGAACGCCATCACATGAGCACATCGTGGTATTTTTGCTGACGTTTGTGTGTTATAGGCGCTGCTCCAGCGCATCACTGGCTCGGTCGCGCGGCTGAATGAAGTGATGAAGGAGATCAACACGCAGATTGAGGTGCGCATGATTACCATCGCGTGTCGAAGTATATTGTGATCGACTTGCTCACTGCGTGTGCTGCTCCTCATACGCCTTTCTAGAAAAGCGATGTCTTCCGCGAAGACCTGGCGTTCACATGTCAGGTGTGGAAAGGATACGAAAGCCGCGTGCAGTCGCATTGCCAGGCCGCCGCGACATCGAGCAGTCAGAGATGAGCGCGCTCACTCGGAGGCTGCCTCGCACGAATCGTTATCGCCAACAGGAAACCTGATTGTATGTTATGTATTATCTCCTGCGGCTTCTCGTCCATTCTATACAATGCACGTGCTGCGCTCAGGTTCATTGCTATGAGTTCTCCAGCTGAGCAGTATACCTTTTCTAGGTTATGACAATCAGATTTGCTTTCGCTGCAGCTCATGTTGATAACTGCAGACTCGCGGACTAAGTGCTAATACACAGCGACGAAGCAGCTTACGCAGCGCCGCACATCGATGATATCCTATTCACACCAGGTACCGTTCTTTACCTGCAGATCAATGCCGAGGACTTGAACGCATGGGTCTGTCTAAACTCAGTTCGATACTAACGCGAATAAATTTACGCTTTTTGCAGGTCGCTGCCACGGCATACCATTTCAGGTGAGATGGTATGTGCTGTATGCCTTCTGCATGTCTCGAGAAGACTTCCAAAAAATACGAGCTCCGCTCAGGTAGGAGTCTATTTTTGCGAGCCTATTTCTACCGAAATGAAGAGTTTCAGCTTCTCTTTGCAGCAGTCATGAGCATTTGGCAGGACGAGGAGCACTTCACAGTCACTCAGAAGAGAAGAACTGCAGTCTTGTCTCCCAGACAGCCGAGTTGGCTGCGTCCTCCTACGTAGTAGCACATGGTGCACAACGCCTACAAGACCATGATGGTTGCCTCCTCTACTAAGATCTTCAACGACTCCAAGAGCAGAAGATCGACGATTCCGGTCGCAGGTCGCACTATTCTTCTCGGCGCGAAGGAGCAAGCGGAACCGTTCCCGTCAAATGCGGTCAAGACATCGATCTACACCGCGTACAATTTTGTACCCAAAAATTTGTTCAAGCAGTTCACGCGGTTCTCGAACATCTACTTCCTTTTTATCACGGCGCTGCAGTTGCTTCCGGACGTGACATCTTCCGAAGGAGTGCCAACAATGATCGTGCCACTGTTTTTCATCATCGTGGTGAGCGGAGTGCGAGATCTCTTCGAAGACTTGCAGCGCCATCGAGCTGATGCTCAACAAAATCTTGCGCCGGTGAACATACTGCGCTTTCCTGAAACCCAGTTCGCTGCAGCTACGTGCGCCGACTTGAGAGTGGGCGAGCTAGTTTACGTTGCCCAGAATGAGGCAATTCCAGCAGACATTGCCATCATCGCGACAAGTGGCAGTGCGAATGGTCAATGCTACGTCACGACGGCGAACTTGGATGGAGAGTCTTCGTTAAAACCGCGCTACGCGCATCCCGAGCTGTGCAAGGCGGCGTACGCTGTGTCGTTCTCTCAAGACGGAAAGTGCCTTGATGCTGATGTGCTTAACAATCTCAGCGGGATCAAGCTGGAGTGCGAAGCTCCAAATCGGCGCATCGACAAGTTTAAAGGCTCGGTGCTGTTCACGACCGGACAAATTGCTGAGCTCGATATCTCACACATCTTGCTGCGTGGTACGCACCTCAAGGATACCAATTGGGTTGTCGGTAGCGTGATTTACACCGGCGATGATACTCGAGTGCGCCAGAACTCTTCCGAGACTCCCATCAAGATGAGTTGGCTGTACAAGTTCATCAACAAGATCACCCTGTGGGTCGTGCTGGCACAAATCGTGATCCTCGTCGTTGCGGTGCTGATCGAGAAACACTTGGCGAGCTCTAGTAGCGTTCAAAACAATCCGTACATCCCTGACGACACGAAGAACGCGACAACGATCGACTACATGTGGCTGTTCCTCGCGTACATGCTGCTATTCTCGAACTTCGTGCCGATTTCGCTGCAGGTCACAATTGACTTCACGCGGTACTTCCAGTCGCTTGTCATCACCAACGACAGAGAGATGCGCGTCAATTCGGAGAATCCGAGTACGTTCACTACCGATTTCAAGGTCACTGACAAACGGCAAGTCGTGCACGTGCAGTCGTCAGAGCTGAACGAAGAGCTCGGGATGATCGAACATATTTTCACCGACAAAACAGGGACGCTGACTTGCAACCGAATGGAATTCCGGACTTGCCACGTGGACGGAAAGACGTATGGCTACTATCCCACAGACGGCACGCTACGGCAAATTGAGCAATCACCCTACTCTCCACGCTCCCCTCGCCTCGAGTCAGCAACTATGTCGAAAAATGCAGTAGTGGTGCGGAAATTTCCACAGATGCATCGATTTTTCATCAATCTCGCGGTCAACAACTCCATTTCCCCTGGCATCATCTCGCCTTCGCCATCGGGAGGAGATTCAATTCTCGAGTACTCAGGTCCGTCACCAGACGAGCGCGCGCTTGTGATGGCTGCAGCTCGAGCTGGAATCGAGCTTCGACGTCGGGACAACGCGCACATCTTCCTGCGCGTCCATGGCGATGAAGTCGAGTACGAGATTCTTCACATGTTCGAGTTTACGAGTGATCGCAAGAAGAGTTCCATCCTGTGCCGCGAGCGCGCCTCAAGGCAGTTGATCCTGTTCTGCAAAGGGGCTGATTCGGTCATCTTGGCGTCCCTGAGTGACCGCAACCACGGCGGAAAAGTGGTGCAGGCGAAGGAGCAGATGCAGGTGTACAGCTCCAACGGCCTCCGTGTCCTCTGTATTGCCGAACGGCAAATCGCCGAACATGACTATGAGTCGTGGCTTGAAAAATACATCACTGCAAAGAACAGTGCAAGCAAAGAAGGCTCGGAGGAAGACGTGGACAACATCGTGAGTGAACTTGAGCAGCAGCTCATGCTGATTGGAGTCTCAGGTATCGAGGATAAAATCCAAGAAGGTGCTCCCGAGTGCCTCGAAAAGTTCCGAGCTGCAGGTATCAAGGTCTGGATGCTGACTGGCGATCGGCCGGACACTGCGACCAATGTGGCTTACTCGGTGCGATTGATTTCGAGCGAGATGAAGCTGATCAAGCTCACTGATAACCAGCTGCTAGGATCAAAAACAACTGCGATTCAGTTCCTTCAGAAAGAATTGCAGAGCACGCAGAACGACAGCACACATCAGCCGATGGCGCTCTTGCTCAACGACGCCGCGGTCGAAGCGATCAAGACTTTCGGCATCGAGCATGAATTCCTCTCACTGTGCATGCACTGTGAGTCTGTACTCTGTGCTCGCATCAGCCCCAAGCAGAAGGAGTTCATCGTTGACATGGTGCGCCATTTTTTCCCGACGAAAGTGACAATGGCGGTTGGCGACGGCGCAAATGACGTCCCGATGATCCAGCGCGCTCACATTGGCGTCGGGATCGCCGGCGAAGAAGGACAGCAAGCGTCTGACGCAAGTGATTATTCGATTCCGATGTTTAAGCACCTGCAGCGGCTCATCCTGGTGCACGGCCGATGGATGAATCGACGGGTATCGATCCTTACGCTGTATATCTTCTACAAGAACGTGTTGCTCGTGCTCCCACAGTTCGTCTACGGGTGCTACTGCCTCTACTCCGGCCAGAGCACCTACTACGACACGCTGCTGCAGCTCTTCAACATTTGCTTCACGTCGCTGCCCGTTCTCTACTTCTCAGTGCTGGACGAAGACATCTCCGCGCAGACGTCGGTGTTATACCCGAAGCTCTACCAAGATGGCTTCTCGCACACGTTCCTGAATATCAAGGTCTTCGTGTACTGGATGCTCGAAGCGACGATCGCGTCGATTCTGATTATCCTCGTACCGGCGAAGCTGATTCCGCTGGTCCCGTGGTCCAGCCAAGGGAAAGACAACGACTTGTGGTCCATGGGGCTCGTCCAGAACTTCACTGTCGTCTTCCTCGCGAACATGCGGTTGCTGGTCGAGGTGTCCAGCAATCACGGAATCATCCTGGTGCTCATCCTGGCGTCGCTGTCGTTCTGGTGGGTCGTCGTGCTCTTCATGTCTTCGTACATCTCGTTCGGCCGCGAGTTCTACGGGATCTTGCGCGTCGGTGAGGTCACGGGACTTTTCCTCTGCTGCATCTTCTGCTCCATCACTGGACTCTTCAGCGCGTTCCTACCCAGGGTGTGGAACGTGTTCATCGTGCCGAACGCAAGGACGATCTGCCGCGAGATCGACAGCGTGGCTGCGTTCCGGCGGATGGGGTCCGAGACCGTCTTCCCCATCGACCGAGACGACACCGTTTCTCAAGACCCGACTTTGTACGCGCACACTGCAAAGTGATGCCTTCACCATTGGGAGATCGTGAAAACAAGTTGTGATAGGTCAACTCTATTTCGTCACGATAAACAACTCAAGATAGACACCTGAGAACGAGGCCATGATCGACACGATACCAGCAGATTTCGGTATCAAGGGCCAAGCCATGGGATTATGTGAGTGCAGCATAAATATATGAGAGCTGGAGTTGGTCTCCGTTTCTTCTCGTTTGTAGCTTTGCAACTGGACCGACAGTGCTCAGCGCAAACACAAATGACTCGAAACTGATCAAAACCGAGTCGTCGAGAAGAACGCGAGGCTGGCCGAGTGAAAGAAGTACCAAAAAAGACTCGTGATTGCGCTCGAGCGAGCGCGAGGGTAACGTGTGCCTCTGCTTCTTTTGCTTTACCATTTGCGCAGGCGGCAGCTTTTGGCAATCGCGGCGTGGAGAGAGCTCGCTTGCGCGACGAATGCATGGATGGATGAAGCTTCAGACCTCCCACGCCTGAAGGCTATTTCCCCGACCGCGAAATTGATCTCGGGCTCAGTGCCGGAGGCCTTTCCCCCGCAACTAATCCGGTCGGCGTCGACTGAAACACACCGAAAGAAGAGCCATATTGCACCATTGCCAGTGCTAGAGACGTCACCAAATCAAGGCCCGAAGCCACCGACCAAGCTGGGCCCATCGGCAGCATCTCCGAGCAACGTAAAGCTGTCGAAAGTGACGCCAGCAGTGTCTTCATCAAGTGCCGATGCTGCCGGTCGAAGAGGGCCGCACGTCCTGGGGTCTATCCCAGTGACGCTCACGACTCAGAGAATGGCTTCTGTCGGTCGAGGATCGCTGGGTCGAACGGGCTCAATAGGCCGAACGGGATCCATCAAAGGCTCGTTTGTTGAGGGTTCTGTCAACGGCTCGCCGACGCGACCGCACCAGTCTCGAGCTTCCGTGTGCGTGCTCGCCGAAGAGACGAATCATCGCTCGCGAGTGACACTTCAGTGGAGCAAGTTCTACAACCAGCACCGCCGTCACATCCCGTGTCTCTCAATGCCGATTCTCGACCCGCGCACGAACTCAAAGCTCATGTGGGACTCACTGATCATGATGATCGTTCTCTACAGCGCGATTTTGATTCCGATCGAGGTCGGCTTCCCGGATCTCGTGTTCGGCGTGAGGTGGCGGTTGATCTCGATTCTCATGGACGTACTCTTCAGCCTCGACGTTGTGCAAAACTTCTTCGTCGGCTTCTACGTGAGCGAAGAAGAGCCGATGGTGCGCGACCGCAGACAAATCGCGAGAAAGTACCTCACATCGTGGTTCATCCCCGACGTACTGGCAGTCATTCCTACCGACTACGTGCTCAACGGAGGCAGCGCCGATTTACGGGACAACTCGGTGCTATCGCTGAAACTAGCGCGCATGGTCCGGCTCTTGCGCATCACGAAACTCGCAAGATTGATCAAGTTGCGGCAGTTCGCGATGAAGATGGAGGACGTCTTGGAGCTCGACGCAGTGCTCACACGCATGACGAGACTCATCAGCCAGGTGATGCTGGTCGTGCACGTGCTGACGTGCTTTTGGCATTACGTTGGCTACTCTGAAGACGGCATGGCGGTGACGTGGATTACCTCGAGCGGGCTTGCAAAAGAAACGGCTCAAGTGCGCTACTTGTACAGCTTCTATTGGGTCATCGCCACTGTCGCAGGTGTTGGCTACGGAGACATCCACGCGATCAACACGGACGAGCGACTGTACTCCATGGTCACGATGGTTATCGGCGCGGGCGGCTTCGGCATCATCATCGCGAACATCACGAAGATCCTAGAGAACTGGAATCGAGAGACGACGACGCGAGCGAGGAAGCTGGGCATCGTACAGGAGTTCGTCAAGAAGAAGGCGATCCCGAAGCAGCTCAAGAGCAACTTACTGCGGTATTTCCGCCACTACATCGCAAAGACGAGTGCGTTCGACGAGCGCGAGCTGCTCTGCGAGTTCTCGCTCTCCCTGCGCGGCGAGGTGCTTCAAGAGACCTACAAGAACTCGTTCTTCCTCATCCCAGCGTTCCAGCGTCTGAGTACCCAGTTCGTGATGGACATGGCCATGTACATCAAACCGCTGATCGCAGTTACTGGCGACGTGTTAGCAAAGGAGAACTCTGTAGGCACGGAGATGTTCATCCTGAATTCCGGAGTCATCGAAGTGAAGCGGACAGCACCAAATAATGAGTGGATCGTCGTGCTCGAGATCCTGACTGAACATGGCATCTTTGGGGAGTCCTCGTTGCTCAACTACACGCTGCACCAGAACTCGTACACCGCCAAGTCCAGCTGCGACCTGTACACACTGCCAAAAGAGGACTTTGATCGGCTAATCGAAGAGTTCCCCGACGCGGAGCAGACGCTGCTCACGTACCATCAGGATCACAGCGCGCTCTACGACCGTGTGTTCCAGCAGACGCTCGCTCGGTACCGCGTGTACCTGAGCTCCCAGGAGAGCGACCCGGTCTCTGAGCTGATTGGGGTCGAGAACGTGTACCCGACGCTGACAGTGCTGCTGGATGGCGTCCTGACGTCCTACCGCTCAGTGCCGATCCCAATATTGCAGAAGATGACGCTCGATTTATCAATGGGGGTCTCAGTCTTCAACTCGGTCACGGAGAAGCAGCGCATGATCGACATCCTGTCGCACAGCGACGAGACCTCAGCCTGGGAAAAGTTCAAATGCAAGCTCAAGAGCCCGATTGCTCCGGATCACCCGTACAAGCTCGCATGGGACTCTTTCATTGGCATCCAGTTGATCTACTGCGCCGCTGCGATTCCGTTTGAGATCACGTTCCTCTCCGACGTGGCAGACCAGATATCATGGATCGTCCGACTGGAGGTAGCGATCGAGATCATGTTCTCTATGGACATTTTGCTCAACTTCCGAACCGCGATCGTGGATCGAAGCAGTCGACTGATCACGTCACCGCGGGGGATTGCGCGCGTGTATCTGCGCAGCTGGTTCCTCGTGGACTTTGTGTCTGTGTTCCCCGTGTCCGCAGTCATGCGGTACTGGGTGCCGAATCAATCGGGCTCGCACTCGATCTTCTTCTTCCGCGCGATCCGGTTGTTCAAGCTCGCGCGCGTGCTCAAGCTCATACGCACGATCATGCGCGTCGAGTCGATCGCGGCCGCGAACCACGCGACGCTGCGCGTCATCCGTCTCGTGTTCAAGGTGTGCTTCATCGCGCACATCCTGGCGTGCGGCTTTTACTACGTGTCCATCTCGTCGGCCGTGGTCTACGGTGACAGCCTCATGCGCTGGATGCCCACGTACTACTCGACGTACGAGAAGTACATCTTCTCCATGTACTGGGCTATGACAACGATGACGACCGTGGGCTACGGCGACTCGAGCCCGGGCAACCCGGCCGAGGTCGCCTACGTCACCTTCGGCGTCATCGTCGGCGCGTCCACGTTCACGTACGTTGTAGGGACACTCTCGAGTCTCGTGGATGAGATACACATCAACGTCGACACGTACCGCGAGCGCATGGACCGCCTCAAGGCGTATCTGAAGGAGCGTGGCATCCCCAAGCCGCTGAGCGCGCGGCTGCGGCGCTACTACGAGTACTACCTGTTGCAGCGCGACGACGAGAACGAGGAGACGATCCTGAGCGCGCTCTCGGACAACCTGCGCAGCCAGCTCGTGCTGCACCTGAACCGCGACGTCGTGAGCAAGATCGTGTTCTTCGCGTCGCAAGACGACAACTGCGTGAGCTACCTCATGAGCATCCTGGACCCCGAGTTCTGCACGCCCGGTGAGTACGTGTTCAAGGAAGGCCAGGTCGGAAGACACATGTACTTTTTGGTGAAAGGTGTGGCCGAGGTGCTCTTTCATGCGGGTATGAGCAACGAGGCCGTGGTGGCCACGCTGCTGGAAGGGAGCTACTTCGGCGAGATCGCGATGCTCACGATGTCCAAGCGCGCTGCGAGCATCCGCGCCAAGACGTACGTCAGCCTGTTCGTGCTCAGCCGCAGCGGACTGGACAGGATCAGCCTGCACTACCCGGAGATGGCGAACAACATCATCCAGGAATTCCGCAAGAAGATCACGTACATCAAGCAGACGTCGGCGTGCCACCTCGCGCCGCTAATACAGGAGGACGTGCGTGCCGCGCGCCTGCGCAACGGGCTCTTCGGCGGCGGGAACCTCTCGGAGCTCACGGTGACGCTCGAGGAGCTCGACGAGCTCGTGGGTCGCATCGTGCAGAACTACGGCGGTGGCGACAAGGGCAAGCGCAAGGCACTCGCGTGCGTCATGCAGCACCTGCGCAAGTACGAGTTCTCGCTCGACGACTTTCTGTTCGCGGCCGAGGACATCTCCATTCGGTGCGACAGCTCCGTGTCCCCCGCCGTGTCCTCGGTCGCCGGCCTTGCCAAGACTGCCTACTCGGCCGTGGTGCTCAACCGGCTGCAGCTGCAGATGCGCCGTCGGTCATCCTCCTCGTGAGTCGGAAGGTAGCTGGCAGTACTTCAAGTACATCGATACTCAGTCGAGCTACCTCCCTGCTGGCGCCAATCGGTCAGGCGAAATAGCTGGCTCCGTGCTTTTCACTGATTGAGACTTTCCTGAAGCTGTTGCATTTCGATTCACGTTCGTTTCGTCGGATTCTCTTAAGAAATGTTCACAACGTATGCCAATAATCGCAATGAACGTGAAGCGCGAGCAGGAGTGCGTGGAGTGTCGAGGTGTCGCTCGCTGCATCAGGAGGAAGTGTCGCTCGCTTGCATCGAAGCCACGTCCTCCACAATGGTGCGAAAAACGGTTTGAAACAATCGTGCTTTATTACAAATATATATTTCATTAAAGCACCAGCGCTGGGTTAAAAATCTACGAACCGAATCATTCTTTTCTGTTTGAAAGGAGAACGAAAATGGACATCTCAAGCGGGGAGCTCTTCGCGCATGACGGGCTCGGCTTCGACTGCCTCGCACCCTCGCAGAACGCGACGCTGGGGCCGCTGCACATCGACTACCTCTACGTCCACTACTGCGTGTTCACTGGTGCCCCGTTGCTCTCGGCCGGCGTGCTGCTGCTCTGGCTCGGCGTGCTCTTCTTCTTCCGTGCGTCTGTTGCTCTGGCAGCTTGAAGTTCATGCTCGGCGATAGATACTCTTGGGACTAACGTACATGCTGTGCTGTCGCTCTGTATTGTGCCTCTCTATGACTTATGTACGTGTGTTGACGCAGTGGGGAGCACCGCGGATGGGTACTTCTCGCCCACGCTCGCGAACATCAGCGACAAGGTATCCATTTTATTTTCGCTGTGGTGCAAGACGTCGTGATATCCATCTGTATAGCTCATTGCTTACCATTGCTACGCCTATATGTTGCCTACACAACCAGCTAAACATCCCATACGACATCGCGGGTGTGACGTTCCTCGCGTTCGGCAACGGCGCGCCGGACGTCTTCTCGGCAATCGCGGCGTACTCGTCGGGTGTGGGCGAGACGGGAATCAACGAGCTGCTGGGCGGCGCCATGTTTGTCTCGACGGTCGTCGTCGGCTGCGTCGCCATCACGAGTGCAGTGAAAGTAGATTGCTGGCCCTTCTCGCGGGACGTGAGCGCGCTGCTGGCATCGCTTGTGCTGCTGCTCGTACTGGCGACCACGCTCGATCTGCACGAAGAGCGCAGCGAGCCCATGCTGCTGCTCTTTCTCTCCTGCTACGCGCTCTACGTGGGCTCTGTGCTCGTGCCCGAGTGCGTATCTCGCTACCGGTTTGCAAAGGCGACATTCGACCGACAAGCTGCTGTAGAAGGCCATGGAAGCGTGGGCTCTCCGCGCGGCCGAGCCATGGTGCTCTCGGCCTTTTGGCACGCGCTCTCGCCACGTGAGGCAGCCTCAGAAAAAGAACAACGATCAGCCAAGCCGTACACGTTCATCACGAGGACTACCGCGCAGCAGCTCTCGGGCAAGAACGGCGTCTTTGAGCTCGCGTCGCCGAAGAAGATGCCGGCGCCGCGTTTTGCAAACAGCGTGTTCGAAGACCATTTCCAGGACGAGACGCTGTTATTAGATGAGAGTAACTCGCTCTCGTCGCCGCTCATCTCGGACGAAGACCGGATCGAGCACGGCGACCAGCCTGTTCGTGGAGGTGAAGACGAGAGCAGCAATGTGCCCAAGTGGATCGAATTCACGACAGGCGCGAGCATCATGCAGAGCGCGTACTGGCGCCACATGCGCTGGCGATGGAGCCTCAAGCGCCGCATCCTCGGCGTCTTCTACGGTAACGACACGATGGTGATCAAAGTGCTGAGCATCCCACAGGCGCTGCTCGTGCTCGTGCGAGACGTGACGATCCCGCTGTTAGACCAGGGCGCCTGGTCCCGACCGCTCGCGACGCTGTCGCCGATCACCGTGCCGCTGTTCATCCTGCTCACAAGCGGCTCGCTCGAAACCCGCGTGTCTCTACTGGGAGAAGGTGCCAGAGGCGTGGCTCTCTGGCAGCTCGCTCTCGTAATGGGAGCCGTGGCGTCAACGGTCGTATCGTTCACAACGCACCGCTCGCGGTCGCCCAAGTCGTTCCTCTTCTCGCTTTTCTTCCTGTCGCTGGCGTTCGCGTCCTGCGTCTGCTGGATCTACGCGGTCGCGAATGAACTCATGGCGCTACTGATCGCCGTGGGCGTCATCACGCACGCAAGCAACGGGCTTTTGGGGCTCACCGTGCTCTCGTGGGGGAACTCGATCGGAGATCTCATCACGAACGTCTCGGTCGCGCGCGCGGGCTTCCCGCAAATGGCGATCGCTGGCTGCTTTGGCGGACCAGTGTTCAACATCCTGCTGGGGCTGGGCGTGCCCATGACGTACGCGTTCTTCAAGGGCCAGGTGATCGAGCTGAAGCTCGACACGCACTCGAACGTCTCGCTGGGCTTCCTGTGCTTCACGCTCAGCTCGTCGTACTTGGTCTTCCGGTGCCACAACTTCTGCTGTCCGCCGTGGTACGGCAAGCTGCTCGTAGTCTTCTATGTCGTGTACACGGTCGTGAACCTGGCGATCGCGTTCCGCATGTACCTGGCAGGTCAAGAGTGAAGGAGCGATGGCGTCTTAGACGCATAGCATTTACATATTTAAGCAAGTGCGAAAACTCAATATTCAATTCTAAAGCCACAGAAATGAACTCCATCCTTATGAGCTAGACAGCTCTCTTGAGCCACTTGAAGACTGGATCCGACGCATCACTCAGATCTCCATCACTGAAACCTTCGTTAGCGTCACCATCGTGGTGTGAGAGCCAACTCGCTTCGCTACTGTATACGCTACTGAAGTCGTCGTCGCTGGGTTTTCGCTGACTCGTCGTTCTGTTTCCGCCTCGCGTGGGAGCCTTCCTATCGATTCTGTTTGTGATAAGAGCACCCACCATGCGTCAGCAGCACACTTCAAAGAAACAAGCACAGCAGGGGATCAAAAGTCAGCGTACCCGTCAAACTTCCACGCGAACTTTTGGGACGAACTGGGACGACCTGCGCATTCATGTGGTTGGGACAGTCCAGTCTCAAACAAGATATACATACAAGCGGATGGAGTTCAAGGATGAGCGCACGCACCTTGGTCCTTGCGTGCCGCTGCCTCACGGGCATCGTCGCTCTCCTCCTCGTCGTTGTCGCCCGGAGTTTCCCACTCGGAGACAACGGTCTTGGTGTGCTGCGGCCCAAAGTCTCCCAGCCAGCCGTTATAAGCTGTAGTACATAGGAACAGAGGTGATGTAAATGAGTCAAAGATCCACAACCATGTAGCAAAGCAACAAAACAAAAAAATATACCTCGACTCGGTTTCTTGGGCTCTGGCTTGCGTGTTACGGGTGTGTTGATGCGCGGTGGTTTGCAGCCGAGAAACGAATCGTCCAGCGATGCAGCACCATAGAGCTCTTCGCGCAATGGGCCTTTGCGAGGGCTGACGTTTACTCTGTTGCGTTCGTCACGATTCTCTTTCCCACTGAAGCTGTCCAGCAGAGGACTCTTCATGAAATTGTCTGCGATCTCCAACGCAGCAGCGCCTGATACGACAAGGCACCCCACCACACACGTCAGTATAACCATATCCTCAGTTAGATAATAAACCTGAACTCTTGTACCTGCGGTGATATCCGCCAGCGGCATCTTCCTCACTCGTTGCGCCTGGCCGCCCCCAGTGCTACGACTCCCTGACGCCGCCGCAGTGTCCAACATCCGCTTCGCCTCGTACTCAGCGAGCCTCGCGCGCGCCAGACTCTCCTTCATGAGCTGCGTCTGCGTCGTCTTCACGCGCAGCAGCTTCTCTCGACGCGCGTCCAGTTGCGGTTTGATCTTGGACTGCACGTGCTGCAGTGACTTGGGGCGGAAGGTCTTTGGGTCGCTTACTGGTGGTTTCTTCGCCACTCTGCTTGGACGGGTCTTGAGAAGTTCGGCAGATGCATTCCTCTCTGGCACCATAACCGGTCGCTGCTGTCGTGACTTGACAGCAGATCTGATGGCGTCGCTCTCTTGTTGACGCAGAAGCGAGCTCTCCAAGTCTGCCTCCAGCTCGTTGTCATTGCCAACTGACTGGTGGTGACCCACACAGACCTTCACGTACTCGCTCAAGAACTCGACAAAGGACGCCACTGGGAGCTCAAGTGCTGGGAATTTGTCTGCGAGTTTGCGTTGATCGATGCGCATGAAGCGCTCGTCCAGCTCGTTTTTCGCTTCGATCTGCGAGCCATTGCGACCTGCGAACGTTGCCCACGCCGTATCAATGAACTGCTTCCCGAAGAGCTGTGTGAAGAAATCGATCTCATCGAACGCTAGAGACACAGCAGAGTGTAATAGTCAGTATGGATGAGAACCACTCAGCCCATTAGGAGTTTGCAGACACTCTTACTCTTCTTCTCGGTGGCCAGCGCATGGGTTTCCGAAAGAAACCGGTTCGCTGCGGTCGCTGGTGTCTCTGCATGTGAACCATCATGCGCATCGTGAGCTGCAGGCTTGAGGATGTCTGCGTCCTCGTTGCCGTCACGCCACGAGTGCGATGGCTTCACTCGGAGGTGCTGCTGAGCGGCGGTGGACAGCTCGATCCCGTCCGCGTGGCCGCGACGAGCGCTGATGCCCGCATTGCGCACAAAGAAATCCCGCTTCTTGATCGTCTCGTATTCTACACCAGATAGTCTTAGAGATTAGTAAGCCAGACGTGCGACGGTATGTATGAGAATGAACATCACATGCAGCGCACGTGTGACAGCGTGGAGCTCCTCGACGCTCATGCCCTTGAGCGAGTAGTTCTGCGAGAGGCAGAAGACGCCGTAGCATAGCGTCACCTCGAGTACCTCTTGCAGCCGCAGGCGCTCGTGCTCGAAGTTGCGCAGGAACGACTCGACCGCCGGCGACCGTGGCGCCATCCGCATCGGCGTGGTCGGCGCCATTTTGCTTGCGGTTTGAATTTGCCTTTCAACACCGTAACCAGAGTAAATCGTACTTTAACGAATATACCCATGTGACGGCAATTGTTTCGAAATGTACAGTGAGCCATATCTCCTAACCTTCAGCTGATCGAACACGCCTTCCAGTCCAGGGCAACTCGTGCCTCTTGTCCACGCTTTTCAGCCACGGAGCGCTGCAATCACGCTCACCATCTTTTCGCGAATGCCTCACATTGCAATTGCATAGCATGCCCTGGTAGTGTTCGTTCGAAGCATTGGTCACTAAAAGTCAGCCAGATTGATGCTGGAGTTCTTCGAAGTACTACTGAAGGACAGAGCAACGTGATTCGCAAAGACGCGCGTGGAAACAAGCGATTCAGTTGCATTTACGCACATTCTAATGCATCTCATGCAAAGAAAACACTTCCCACAGCTGACCATAACCTCCACCATTGACAAATCAAATCAGATCCAAATGTTCCACGAACGAGGACTGTCATCGCGTTTTGGACCTCAGCGACACATGCACTGTCCGACAGCCGGACGTACGTGGCTAGTCCCAGCACGCTGCCGTTCGCGTCCACGATCACGAACCACACTTCGCGTTCCATTCTTCTAGTTTGCAAGCGTATTGGAGAATGCCAGCCGTCAGGTAGCACTCGATAAACCATTTAGTTATGACCCAGCGAGTCTGGGACGTGTGCGCACTGGAGAGCGGGGCTTCTCGTGGGCAAAACTCGTCACGTGGTCACTATACAGCTCCAGCAGGTTGACCAACCTACCTGGTGTGCTGAATACTGTCGTGTGACGCTTGATTGGCGGAACTTTGTGAGGACACGGTCAGAAAGCAGTATGGCGCTTGTCCATTCTCGTCAGGCGCGATATTTGCAGACATCCTGGGTCATGAACACTCGTTGTGGTCGAGATGTCGCTGGCAACCTATGCTCAGTCAAATTGAAGAGCTCCTCGATTTTTGCTAACGTGGAGAAGCGAGTGAAAGAAGTGGATAAATATCTGCGTGCTTGTTTGTCGTTGTTCTTATAACTGCTGTCATGGAAATGCACACATCACCGTCATCTTCACCTTACGACGAAAGTGAGAGTGAGAGACAATGGGGTATCCTGCCTGGGCATCCGTATCTTGAGTGTGCTGTCGGTAATTGATATACAGGTTCTCGTTGTGTTGATCTTTCTTGTTGCTGCTGTGCGTAACCTCACTGGTCATCGCAACTGCTACTGTCTTCCGAAACAGCGCAGATGCCCTTGGGGCGACGCTTAATCTTCATGCTCAGCTGGTCTTCCATGTAGCGGAACTGGCGCACCATCGTTGGTAGAATAGGTTCTATACACACATGCAGCAAGCAGCCGATGCACCGTCAGCAGAATCGAAACGCCATCATTGTCAACACATCAGAATGCAGAGTCGACCTGTCTCCTGCTTCTGATTTCTCAGGATGGCCGAGTTCACTTCGTCAGCAACGCGGCGACGCTGCGACTGGTCCAAGAGATACCCGAGAGGTGACTGTTTGTGGTTTTCGAACGCCAACAGCGCCATCGTGTGCTCGATCTCTTGCAGGAACTGCGGCTGTTGCATGTGAAAGTAAGGTGCCATCGTCATCAGTACATAAGCCTGGACGCAGCAGTGTCTGTCAAGTCGACGACGTACATTCTTTTCGCCGAACGGCGCGAGGTTTTTGGTCGCAAACCCGAGCGCAGCGACGACGTTACGCGCCTTGATCATCTCGACCAGCTCCTGCTTTGCCAGCAGGAAATCCATCGCAGTGTGCTTCTCCAAGAACTGTCGACAGCAGGAACACAACAACGGTATTATTTCCTTCCGTCTTGTAAAACCGAAGCGAGATACCATATAGACGCTCTTACCAATGGATCCATCACCTCCAGTTTTTCGCGCGCTTTCTGGATGTGTCCTTCCAGCAGCAGTTGCTGGATGCTCATGCGCTCCTGCACCGACTGCAAGTCCACGTGCGCTGCAAACACACAAGAAGCCACCACAGCCTTCGCTTAGTATCGCAAGTACGCCAGCAAATACATGCCTGGATGCCCAAGATACTCACGCTTGGTGTTGGAGTCTCGCCAGAACGCCTCCGCGACGTCACGATAGCCTTTCCCCACCAGGTAATCCATCACCAGGCGATTCATCGACCTATCAGAAACACACAAAACAAACACCATTAGCATCGTCAACACAACACTACAGTACCATAGCACTCTTCGCACTCACTCTTTCGAGATGCGCATGCGCCGCAGCGAGCTCTTCTTGCTGCTGCGCTTCTTCTTTTTCTTCTTCGTGCCGTTGCTGTTGTTGTTGTTGCTGCTGTTGTTCTTCGCTGGCAATGCAGACGGCGGCTGCGGAGACGCCACGGAACTCTTCATGCGCCAGTTGAGGCCCGCGCCACTGCCACTGCTCTGCATCGTGCTGCTCGACGGACGGAGGGTCAGAGAGTGATTGAGCTCTTCGCTTGCTTTCCTCGCGCTTGTGAAAATGTGCGAAAATTCGCGCCTTGCAATCTTTTCAAGCTTTAAACGACACAACAGTACGCTTCAAGCCACCTTCGCGCGACGTTTCCAGACCAGATCTGATAAACTGTGCACATTCGCGCAACCTTTGTTTCTTCAATCGTAGACATTTAGCTTTTGCACAATATTAACTTGAGTTTGTATGGGTTTCGTCGAAAAGCAAAATTGTATCGAAACTCATAGTGAGTGACGCAATCCAGCGTGGTCCACACAAACAACACAGAATAAAATTACCCATTATTGAGAAGCATTTTGCATTTCAACGTTTCGATTGTTAAATATAAAAAACAAGATGTCTGTCGAACCAAATGAAAGAATCACAACAGTGTCAAATCCGTTCGGAACGCCATTAAAAAGGCTTATGTCACAAAGAGGTTTTAACACCCTCTGTTGGAGAATTGAGGCTTCTCGCATGTGATAATAACGAGAGCGAGAGAAAGCGGAACGAGAGAGAACGCGGGCGTTGAAGTTGCGACGCCACACGAGCACACGAGCAGCAGACACCAGAAGCAAACTACGAGCGAACAGCAGGACGCGATGGACCTGATGCGGCGCTCGGCGGGCAACACGAGCAACGGCGAGTTCACGATCGCCTTCCCGAACGGCCCGATCAAGTTCCAGAGCGATGAGGGCGTGCTCTACTCGCGCCTCTTCCACATCGTACGCTGCATTCTCTTCTGTCCTTAGACATATGCGATAGTGTGTGATCTGTGTGTCTTGTATACATCGGCTCATGATACATGTGTATCTTGCGCCTCTCTGTGCAGGTGGATACGGACTCAGATGGTTACATTGGCGGCGCGGAAGGCGCAGTGTTTATCCGGCGCGCGAGGCTCTTGAACGACGCCAACAGAGAGGTACGCTGTCAATATCTGTTGCTTAAGGGTATTGTATAGATATAGAGCTGTCTAACGTCGACTTGTCGCCTGTACAACAGATCTGGCGGTTGGCGAGCGGTGGCAAGTCCCAGGAGAAGCTGAACAAGGACTGCTGGTTCGTCGCGATGAAGCTCGTGGCGCTGGTGCAGAGCACGGGTAAGTGCCAAATGCAGAGCTTGTACGCTGGCGAGGCGCTCCCGCTCGCGGATTTCCAGTTCGACTGCCCTCCGGACAACGTGGTACGGAATTTGACATGCCGCGCTTGACGCATTTTGATGATAGAGATGTCGTAACCAAGATATTGGCAATTGCTTGATTCTGAAATACCCAACAGCTTCCAGAAGAGAACTTGCCGGAGTTTAAGCGGTCGTTTGTGGTATCAGTGAGCACGCCCGTCGTCGTTGGCTCGGGGTACACGCGCTACACGCAGTACATCATTTCGACCAAGGTACGCATTCGCCTTTTTACATTGCGTTCTACTGCTCATGCCCAGAACTTCGAGCTGACATCTGGCAATGCTTCTAGACCAACTGTAAGCACTTTCCGTGCAGTTCAGCGCAAGTAAAGCGTCGCTTCAGCGACTTTGAGTGGCTCCATCAGCGTTTGCTGACGCAGTTTCGAGGTTTGCGGTGGCTGGCGAGACTGGGAGCCGTGATTTGTGTGATGAACTGATATAAATTGGTTGTTTTGACTCTCAGGGACGATCATTCCGCCGATCCCGGAGAAGCGCTGGACAGGGAACATGGACGCGACGTTTGTCGAAGAGCGACGGCAAGCATTAGAGCATTTCATCGTGAGTGGAATCCACGTGATAGTGGTCGTGAAGCAACTACTTCGAAGTAGGTCTTTGGTTTGACTTTGATGTTTATCGTCCTGAAATGATATTGCAGAATGAAGTGTGCAACCACGAGAAGCTGTCGCAGACGCTGGAGCTCCAGATCATGCTGACTGCCAGCACTGAGGTTCGGGTATTCACTTTGAGTGAGATGCGGATGTTCACATGTGACGCTGAGCTTGTCTATGTGATGTGCGTGAATCAGGGCTTGATTGCTGGGAAGGACATTCTCAAGGTCCAGTCGATGGCAGCGGCGTATGTGCCAACCCCCGCTGCGGTCACGTCGCTCTGGAGCTCGTGGAAAGACGGGCTCTTCCTCTCGTCTTCATCGGTCCAACAGGTTGAGATCAAGACGGACGACGATTACGCAAAGGTGAGTTGATCGCTGCACTATGCTGTTGTTCTGAGTAAAGCGTTGCTCATGGGTTGTTATGTCGTTTTTCTGATTTAGATCGGAGAGCATATTGACGAGTACGAGAAGCGCATTAGCGAAGTGAAAAGGTGCTCGGATCTCGTGTACGCTGCGCAGCGAAGCGATGGATACGAGATGTCGCGGTTCGGGAGCTATCTAACCGCGCTTTCCGTTCACGAGAATAAAGACAACGAGATGAAGCGACTCGCTGAGGTTGGTGTTGTTGCTTCCCTCTCCATGTACATGCTAGAGCTGCGGAACACTGATATTTTGGACGATTTCGTGTGCGTAGCTGGTGGGCGACAATTTTGAGACTGTGTCCAACATGTACCAGGATCAGGTAAGATGCACTTGCATTTGGAACATGCCGAGAGTTTGTTATCAAGATTCTAACGCTACAACCTGTGCCTTTTTGCCTGTAGCTGGACCAAATTCTCGCGATGTATGTGTCGATCATCCGGTACCAGACTGGGAAGGTGGATGCTGTCAAGGTATGTGCATGCAGCAGCAGCCAGTTCTCTTCATGTGTAAGAATCACTTGGTCGAAT
The DNA here is from genome assembly GCA_023337805.1 of Globisporangium barbulae. Taxonomy (NCBI): domain Eukaryota; phylum Oomycota; class Peronosporomycetes; order Pythiales; family Pythiaceae; genus Globisporangium; species Globisporangium barbulae. The sequence goes on along the minus strand of JAADXK010000004.1, from coordinate 24,621 downwards.
GTCTAATAAAATCGATGTGTGATCGCTCCATAGACGGTGATGAACAACCGTGAATCTGCGATTTACGAGGTGCACCAAGCGAATGCGAGCATGCAGCGCAACAAGGAGCGGTTCGCAGCTGCACGAGCGAGTAGTGGTGCTGCTGCGTCTGCGATGCGAGCTGAGCAAAAGATGGCATCGGTGAGCGTGCTGGAAATTAAATACGCGATGGCTCTTGACTTGCATGAAAGTTGCTAACTGCAAGTGTTCTTGATGTGTGCGTGCTATCAATGCAGGCGGAAGACCGGATGAACCATGCGAAGGAACAAGTGCAATTCATCGCTTCGAGTCTGAAAGTCGAGTCCAAGCGGATGGACACTGGCAAAACGTCTGATCTGAAGAACGCGCTCTTGGCGCTTGCGAATCTGGAGCTCGACTATCACGTTCAGGTAGGTGACTAGCTCTGTTTGATCATCTGTTTAGGCGTTGCTGGCGCTTTCTGGTTTGCTGACGTTACTGTGCTGGTACTTGCTTGAGCAGTCCCGTTCTGCGTGGGAAAACCTCATCCCTGTGCTTCACGTGACGGAAGAAGAGATTGCGGAGAGTCGCCTGAAAGCGCAGCGCAATGCGCCGTATAGAAAACCAGGCGAGAAGAACATTGGCCAGATCATTGGGCTGCTTTGAGTGAGGACGAAGGCATGATTGATTTGGCAGAGATGACGCACACGGAAGGAAGGTTGTGCAGTGAAGACAAGATGTGATATTAGATCACTCCAGCCATCTTCTCCTGTTCGCCTTCTCATCCTCAAGTTTGCCCTTAGCACTGACATCTCTTGAGTGTTTCATCACGTGTCGAGCGAGAAGTCGACGGACGAGGTGTCTGCGAAAGCTATTTGGTCGTCCAGATGCTCGGATCCAGTGAAGCCATCAGTGACTGCATTCTCCTCTGGCTGCTCGTCGTTGAGCTCTTCGCCATCCAGCTGCTGCGCGTCATTATCCTGTTCGTTCTCGTCGTCATCATCGTCGTACATGTCCGCCATCTCCTCTTCTTCCTCCTCTTCGTCGTCGGGTCGCACTGTCTCGGCGCCATCAGTATCTGCGTCAACATCTCCCTCGTCACCCCCTGTATCCGCCTCATTCACGTCGTCATCGTCGCCTTCGTCGACGTTAGCTGTCTGCTGCTGCCTCGTATTGTTCACGTCGATGACATCGCCGTCTTCGAACTTCAAGCCGTCGAAGATCTCGAGATCTTGGTTCAAGCTCATGCTCGTCAGCGCGTCGTCGTATTCCGTGGCGTGCTGGGCTGCTTCGTCCTTCACATCGTCATCATTACCAGGTACGAACTTTTGTTCCTCCGTCTTCACTGAAGCATCTTCAGCGGCAGTGGCGGCTGAGTCGAGTGTCTTCGATTCCTTCTTGATCTCTTCTGAGTCTGTGGATCCAGAAACGGAATCAGCTTCGCTCAGCTTTGAACTGGTCTTTGAAGACGCTTCAGTCTTCACAGCCATGAGCTTCTGTTCAGTACATTGAACAACGGACTAGTGTAAGTACATCGATAAACGATCATTCAAAACAATGAGCCACCCATATCACAACACTAACCTTGGACGGCAGGATCTTGCGCAACCTCTCTGTGACAAATCGCTCGAGTGGGTTGACTCCATTCTCGGGCACCATTTGTCTCTGCACACACGTTCAGATCACACATTCATACACGTACGCCATGAGAACGAATGCCATCACATTCACGTCTATACTGTATAATACAGATAAGTACCACAACGTACCCGGTAGAGCTCTTCAAGCTGCTTTAGACTTGCTCTGCTCTGCGGCTTCACCTTCGCGCCGCTCACGAGAATCTTGAGGTTCGGGACATTCGGGTACTTTGAGTTTGGTGCGCTCTTGGCCCATTTCTCGAGAAGCCGAAGGAACTCGCTGTTCACTGGTCCGTAGCCCTGGAAAGACGGCACCACTAGCGATCTGTGGTCACAAGATCCAAGTTGACAAGATTGTTAGCTATCTAGCAGCAGGAAGTACAAGAACCCGAGCCAATAGCCGTACTTTGCACAGGTCGCCGTGGCTTTGTACTGGTCCGCCATCGTCCCGTTGATCTTGCACCAGCTCCCATTCTGCATCTGCTTGACGAGCAGGAACCGCTCGCACACGATGATCAGATTCGAGAACTCGGCGCTCTTCGTCGATCCAAAGAGCCGCAACGACTGCAGGAATTTGCCCACGACCTCGTACTCCATCGAGAGCATCGCGTGGTTGATGTACGACGCATTGCTAATGATCTTCAGTTCGGGCTCGAAAAAGTCCGGGTTGAGCTGCAGTACACCAAAGTTGCTCACAATGTCAAGCATCCCAAAGATCGTGCGCATTCTGCAAGAGAGGCATTCAGATGGAGAACAGGGGTTAAAAACATCACTACAAGGACGAATTGAAGCTAGATCACGGTAAAGAGAGCCACGTACTGGTCCGTGAACGACTCCCAATCCGAGCCATCGGTATCGTACGGCTTCAGTCCCTTGTAGCTGGCGCGAACAGTGTTCGTATGCGTGAACACGTCCAGACACGTTGTGCCAAGTGGGATCCCGACTTGCTCTGTTTCATAAACAGCCACAGTACTAAGAAACCAAGAGAGGTGGCCGACAAGATGCATTCCACACCGCTCGTACCTGCGTAGTAGGTCGCCAGCAGGGCGCTCGCGTACTTGGTGAACACACTGGGGAACGACAACGGTCGATAGCATCGAGCGCACACTTTCAGCTGCAGATACGCACATAAATAGCAGTAGGGACAACATGTCAGAAACAAAGTCTACAGAATGGCCGAGAACCCACAGGTTTGAGAGGCCACGCACCTCGGGCGGGTTGCGGATGCCGCAGATCTGGCACAGACTCGAGCACTGGACGTGCGGGTTCTCGATGCTCGGGTGCCAGCCCAGAAAATCCGTGGCCGAGAAATTGCGCGCCTTGACTAGCTCGATGACTTTCTCTTTCATCCCGTGCGCAATGCACGCCTGCTTCAAGCTGATGAAGGCACATGTGATGACGCAACAATGTCAGTATCTGCGTGTTGACGAGATCACTATACGTTACGACGAGCAAGGAGCAAAGATGAACGAGAGTTTACCCGAAAAGCCCAACCAGCAGAGTGAAGATCTCGCGAACGTTCAACACGGTTCTACTCACGTGCACGAGTTTCTCTCGGATCCACCGCTGCTTAGTAGCAACACACAGCGAATGAGTTACTAACTGATCTGAATACAAACAACATTCGATCCAGCTATCGTACCTGAAGGTACGGCTCGACGAACTTCCCAGCGAAAGGTTTGATTGGATATCCTGCAATCTGTCAGAGCAATAGCGAGAAAGCGTGGATAAGTCCACATATTATTGACATCCCATCTTCATCTACCACCAGTTTCAAAAGCACCATTTGCCACATACCTCTCCAATCTCGAGCAGACGAAGCGAGGCCATGTGCCCAAACTTGTCAAAGTTCGCCGGACTATTCGTCTCGAGGTTGAGGAACAGGATCGCTCGTCGCACCTGGCGATGGCAAACAAAAACAGTTTAGACACAACACAATACAATGTCCAATACAGGTCCTCATTATTGGCGCGGAATGAGAAACGACGACGTACCGAGAGCCCGTTCGTGCCTCCTTTCTGCAGATTCTCCTTCGACGCGCGGTTCTGCTGCATCACGAAACAGTTCCCACACAGCGGCCCGACTAGCAACAACAACAGCAAGATACAGCAATTCCCACGTCAGCATACAAACACCGAGTCAAACAATTCAATCTGAAACAATTTTCCACGCATCAAACTTCGTACCTGTCGATGCGGACAGCGTTTCTTCACCGACGCACGCGATGTGCACGTGCAGTCCGCAGCCACCGTTGCACGTGAACACGTTGCCCTTCTCCTTGCAGATCAGGCAGCGCTCGTCCACCACCACCGGCTTTTCAGGCGCAGCAGTTGGCATCGCGTGCCAGGCGCTCTGCTGCTGCTGCTGTTGTTGGTGAGGCGCCATCAGCGACGCCGCGTGGATGTTGACGGGGAGCGTGGTGCCTGGGATGAGACTGCTATTGTTGCTGTTGTTATGTTGCTGCTGGATCCGCATCGCGGTCATCATGCCCGCTTGGGCCTGCACCTGCTGCTTCTTCTTCAGCTGCAGCTGAGCCTGTTGCTGCTTCTGTAGCTGTTGTTGCTGGAGCTGCTGCTGTTGTTGCTGTAACTGCTGCTGCTGCATCACCGTCATCCCGCGCTGCGCTGCGGCGGCGATGGACACTGCGTACTGTCGCTGCTGGTTGAGGAACTGCAGGTGCTGCGGCTGGATTTGCTGCTGGTGGTTGCTGCTGCTGTTGTTGTTCCCCATCATCATCATCATGGACGTCGGCAGCGACGTGTATACGTTATCGGCGGCATTCGCGACGGTAGTGGGCATTGACTGCAGGAACAGGTTGTAGTCCATTTGGCTGCCGTTGTTGTTGTTCGCGCCAGTCTGCTGCTGTTGTTGTTGCTGGAACGCGTTGCCGCCCATCAGGGCTGCCATCGAGCTGTTGTTGTTGTACAGTCCTGCTGCCGAAGCGTTGTTGTTGCCCATGCCGTCGTTCAGCGTTTGGCTGCTGTTCCCATACAGCTGCTGCTGCGAGGTCTCGGCCTTGAAGCGCTTGGTCACCGACTCGTGCTCTGCGGCGGACTGCTCGTCACGCGGGCGGCCCACCTGCATCTGGTCCGCAAAGCGCAGCGCGTCGCTCACGTCGCTCGAGAACGCGCCAATGTTCATGGGAGTCACGCTCGCATCGGACGCTGAAGGCGTAGATGAAGAGGAAGGAGGTGTCGAGGACGCCGCGAGCCGCGCCACCGGGTGGCCGTTGGACGGCGCGCTCGCGTGCTCCAGGCTGCTGCTGCTGTTGTTCACGTTCATAGAATCCAAATACTCTATCGATCGACAAACAACAGCAGCACTCGACAAACAAGCTCCGCTTCAAAAAGTCTGCTCAATACGCACTAATTCTGTGATGATAAATATTGTCACGAACCTCGCCTTCTTTCTGTGATCATTTTTACGCTGTTGTTTTGCTGTTCTTTGCCACTTGAAAGCGAAGAACATGGCGATGATACCGCAGCGCCTGAGCGCCGCGATGCGTCCAGCGGTGGTGCGGCGCACAGCGCTCAGCACAAGCATCAACAATGGCAACAGGTCGCTCCGCGGCTTCTCGACCGTCGCGGATGAAGAAGTGAACAAGTTCAACGCCGTCGCTACGTACGTCAATCAACCATCATGCATTCATGACAGTTGAATCCACAGTTGGTGTCCCATGACACGCTATGACTAACATGTTGTCCATCGATACGACGGAACAGCGACTGGTGGTCGCCAAAGAGCACCACGGGCGTGGGCTTACTCCACCAACTCAACCCCGTGCGCGTCAAGTACATCCGCAGCCACGTGATCGCGCACTTCAACGGCGACGACGACGACCCGGAGCCACTCAAGCGCTTACGCGTCGCGGACGTGGGCTGCGGTGGCGGGATTCTCTCAGAGGCGCTCTGCCGCATCGGCGGCTCCATGGTCTCGGTCGACCCGGGGTCTGCGAACATCGCAGCGGCTAAGCACCACGCCGCGCAGAACCCCATTACAAGCGCTATCGACTACCGATGCTGCACTTCTGGTCGGTATTTATCGCATATCATTGTATCCCGTGCGGTGCTAGTGTTTGCGAACTTACTCATCACGTTGTTTGTACCTCTATAAATCAGACGATCTGGTCGCGCAGGGCGAGCAGTTCGACGTCGTGTGCTCGCTCGAGGTCGTGGAGCACGTGACGGACGTCAAGGCATTCGTGCAGACGCTCACGCCGCTCGTCAAGCCCGGTGGCCTGCTCTTCATGTCGACAATCAACCGCAACCCGCTCGCCGCGGCGCTGACGGTCGGTATGGCCGAGTACGTACTGCGCCTGCTGCCGCCAGGGACGCACGACTGGCGCAAGTTCGTGCAGCCAGAAGAGCTCGGCGCCATTCTGAAAGCGGTATGTGTGTATGTCAACACTATCCAACTCGTGGGTTGTCTTGTCGAACTAATCGATCGTACTTGTATTTGCAGGAAGGACTGGTTGTTAAGGACACGTCTGGCATCGTAGGCGAGCCGGTCTTCCGCAGCTGGCGCATCGACCCGAACTGCACGGCTATCAACTACATCCTGTGCGCGCACAAGCCCGAATATTAAAGACACACAGACACGCTAAGAACCAACAAGCCTCCCCCAAGGTTGGATTCTCAATACAAAAAACTAGCAATCAGTCAGAATCACGAGCCCTCGTGTTCGTTTTCTTCGTCGTCGCTGACTGGGTCGCTGTAGAACCGCTGCGCCTGCCAGTAAAGCGCGATGAGCGTCTCGTAGCGCTCGTTGCGCACGAGCTGCAGTTCCGCGTCCTGGTCGCTGATCGTCGCGTGGTCCTTGAGCACGCGGTGGAAGAGCCGATCGCGTCTGGTTTCGCTCGACGGCCAGTTACCTGGATCCGACAGCTCCGCGAGGTCCCGCCAGTGGTGCTGGAGTGCGTCTACAACAAATACACAGCAGTCAGGATCAAGACTTGGCTTTCAGACGCTCATTCCACTAAAGCAGTACGTACTCTCGCCCGTGAACTCGACCTGGATGTGCGCTGCTGGGTCCTCCCGTTTGGGGTTACGCTGTATGGACCTAAGTGAGCTCAGTGAGATCACTACGAACGGTACGTTTAGCATCTGTTGTTGGTCTTGTGCTCCATAGAAATCTGTTGGTGACATCGACACACTCGAGTGTCTTGGGAACTCGGGATCTCCGAAGATCACGCCACCCACTCTCATGGCCGCAAAGTACTGCAGCTGGTTCCGTAAAGAACATCTGGACTGAAGCGTGAGAACCACCCATTTGCCGTTCATACCTAGTTGTAGAGTCCGCATGATCCGAGAGCTCGTGTTGGTTGATCTCAGGTCTTCACAGGGCCGCACGAGCGTCCTGTCGGGGAAGTACAGGTCGTGTTTGCCCAGCGGCAGCTTCGTGTTTTCCAGTGCGTCGTCGTCCTTTGTAGCAGGCTTTAGGAATTCGTAAGTGACTGTTGATGGCACTGAAGAGCCCGAGTCCGCGATCGAGATCAATAGGAAGCCAGCGACCGCAGACTGGACGCGCGCTTTCACGGACCGCAAGTGTGGGTCCTCGTCCGGATGCACCTGGAACTTGTCGGATGCACACTCCTCGCTGAACACGAAGCGGATCCGCAGCGTCTGCGTCGGGTGCACCTTACTGATCTGGTCGACGATCTGCATGCCCGAGTCCATCGTGACCATGACGAGCGGGAGCTCGATGGGCTTTGGGAGATCAGTCGGGAGCTTGATCTGCTGCGGCTTTTTGCCTTCGTGCTGGATGAAGATCACGCCGGTGGCACCAGAGTCCTGCACGAAAGTGGCCTTCTGGTGCGCTGGGCAGCCCGACATTGCCTACAAAGCACACATATGAATAAACCCAGAGGCTCAGAAACCAAAGCTCTGTCCAAGCTGTCGTCGGATGCAGGGTCCGTACTGGCACGATCACGTATTTGTCCGTGCCGTCCGTTGAGAGCGGTGAGCAGGCGTCGAACGGGAACGCGATCTCGACTTCGCGAAACGTACAGCTCGGAGGTTTGCCTTCGGCGGAGAGCACGCCGTAGAACGTCATCTCCGAGTCCTTCTCACCGAGGCTAAGTAGCTGATTCAGCAAGCACCAACAAGTGAGGTCTCAGTCAGCACCACGACGTCACGCTATTAGAAAAACTCAACGCGACAGTGAGATCGATGCACAGACGTACCAGGTAGTCGTACGTTGCAACAGCTACTTGGGCTGCTTCTAGTAATTCGCCTCCATTATCAGCTTGCATATTGGCGTTTGTACCTTGCAGCACTCTCGACTCGCTGTGATATTTGACAGATAATACTTGAGGGCGTGGTGCTAGGCACCGCCCGTCATGGGTCTGAAAGCGCAGCAGTTTGGGCAGCGACGCGCTCGTGAGTGCCGCCACGGCGGTCGCCAGTGAGCTCCCGAGCAGCGACTCGTCGTTGACCTGGATGAGGCGGTCGCCGATCTCCGCGAGTCCCGACGCCTCGACAGCGCGGCTTCGACCCTGCGCATCAGCGACGAACTCGAGCACCTCGAGCTTCTCGCTGAGCCGCAGACCGAGCGGATCGCTCGTCAGAATCTTCACTGTGAACTGCTTCTCCTCGTCCGTGGAGCATGGCGGAAGGAGATCTGGACCACCAGCGTTGGCCAAAGTGAACAGAGCCAGAGAGTAGCAGCAAGTCGCCCATAGCATGCGTATCACACAGGGCCGAGAGCGGCCACAACAGCGCATGCAATCCATTACTCGGATACTTCAGACGACACTCAAATTCATGGTGATAGATCTGCAAACGACTCTTCGTGACGACATCGCCCATTGGTGAGAGCGGATCTTTTCGACACAGTACATAAGAAAAAGATACGGTTCGTAATGGGTGGTGGTGGGTAGCCGACACAACACAAATAAATGATCCAGAATGCATCTGCGGACTCCAATGCGCAGTCTACTCACGCACCGAGAAACTCGTCGATCCACACGGCGTCGTGCGCAAACGAAATGACCTCGTTGGTCTCCACGCCTTTGGGCCACGCGATTTCGGGGCACAGGAACGGCGGGTACTTGGCTGCGCCTTGGACGCCTGCCCAGTCAAAGTCCACGAGCTTGACCTGCTGGGTGTCCGAGTCCCAGAGGATGTTGTAGATGCGGAGGTCGCCGTGCACAAAGTTCGCAGCATGGAGCACTCTCAGGACCTCGCGCAGCTTGGGCTCGACGAGGCTGCGCTCCACTTTCCAGATCGGCACCGGGCTCTCGACCCTCTCCATCACGCAGAAGTGCCACCCACCAGGTAGTTCTTCGTGCGTGAGCAGCTCTGGGGCGAGCCCCTTTGCAGCACAGTGCTCATGCACCTCGCGTCCGTATCGTAGCTTGGCAAACTTGATGATCACAGCGTATCCGTCGAGCTCAATTGCACTGGCAACGAACACAAGTCCCTGGAGGCGCTCCTCGTACTGGATGGTGACTTGCTCACCGTAGATCACCACTGTACTTTTGTAGGGGAACTTCGTTTCAGGTGAGCCGCTCAGTGATGCTTCAGACTGCGTCGCTCGTAGCTCTGGAACCGCAATCTTCAGTGCAGCACACGTGCGAGCGACCGACTCCATCAGATTCAGCTTGTCGAGCCAAACCAGCGGCAGGCTCGACACCAGAGGCTCGCAGACGAACTTCTTGCCAGTGTTCACCACGCCGTAGACTCGCAGGAATGGACCACAAATCTCGAGTAGAAAGTACGGCAGTGGCACAGCGTTGCTCACTTTGTTCGGAAGATTCTTCAAGTAGACGTCACTGCTGGAACTCACGCGCTCATTATGCACCTTCAACTCGAATGGCAAGTCCTCTCTCGTGCGTGGGGACTGGCGCTGGGTTGCGGTCACCGGGTAGTCGGCCAAGATGTAGTCTCCGATCAGATCCTTCAGAGCCGACTCCAACTCCCCATCGCTGCTGTAATCCTCACCCATAGCGCAGCACAGAAAGAACACGAGCTCGCAGTCCTTCTTGGTCAAGTGGACGACTCCTCCGTGCTTGCAGTTGTCTTCAAAAGCTCCAAACGCCGCACAGAGCAGCGTGATGGGGATCTCCGCCACCTCCGATTCACTAGCTACCTTTGTATCTACTAAAGAGCCCTCGAGCTCCGGCACTTTTCGTTTCTTGATCGCGGGCGAAGCTGCATCGGCATTGGAACTTAAAGCTGCAGGCAGCGTGATCAGCACGCGATAGAGCTCGTCTTGCTGGAAGCTGAGTCTCGATGGAAAGTACTCTTTCAATGCCTTCGTCCGGTCCATCTCTGTATATTTGCTCCTGTCGCCATCTTGAGAGCCGCTTGACAGCGTCAGTTCCGCGGCGCTGCAGGGCATCGAGTACTGGTGGTCGCGAAGAATCAGCTCCATGAGCTCGAGCACGGAGGCATCTTCGTCAATGTGCATCACAAAGTTGGACATCTTCTTCCCATGGACACTACACTGGAGCACGAGCATCGCGCACGCTCTCTTGGCTTGTAATAACGCGTTGGCTTTGACACAGTGAGGCGACTTTTCAGAATGACGCTCTTATGCCACTGAAAGAACAAAGCCGCAATGCGCCCGTTAAACTGACCTGGTTCGACCGTTTTGTGCGATGGGGATTGATCGCTGCTGCTCGAACATAAAAGCACGCCACGTTGCGGACGCTGTCCCCACATTCCAAAGGTCAGCGCGCATGAATCAGACTTGACAAACAAGTAAAATGATACAAATGAATACAAAGTTACCGCTCGCCGCGCTTCGTTAACATTTAATTATTCGCCGTCGTGACTACGAGGCCAATCGTTTCTTCGCCGACGCGCGAGATACAGCACACGTCGCACAGGCTGCCCTTGAACTCAGGACGGTACGCTGACGAGCAGTACGGGCAGCGCACGTCGCGCTCGCCTAGGTACAGTGGCGTGAACGAGCGCACGCAGAGCACAAATGGCTTCGAGTCCTGGTAGTCCAGCTGGTGCTCGTTGCGGGCCTCCTTCTCAGCCTTCTGGAGCACCTTGCGCGCGGTCAAGCGGAGCTTCTCGTGGCGCGGGTGGGTCGCGACTTCCTGGATCTCGAGCAAGCGGCGGCAGAACGACGCCGCAGTGATAAAGTTGTTGGACTTGAATGCGTTCGTCATCGCGATCTTCAGCGTGAGCACCAGGTGGGGCGGCTGCAGCTCGCAGTGCGTGAAGTACGCGCTTAGTTCAATGTTGCGCTTCGGGTCAGTCTCCAGCGGGAACTTCGCGACCTCGGAGCGCACACGGCAAGCCAAGAGGTACTCTCTGCACACAGTGAGCAGGCTCTTGACCTTTTCGGCTTCTTCCTTGCTGGCAACAGCCAAGAACGGGATCGAGTACAGGATGTTCTCGCAGTTGCTCTTCACTTCGTCGAACTTCGCACCAGTGAACGCTCTGTAGGCCTCCTTCAGGGTCTCAACCAGCTGTGGGAACGAAATCGCGACAGCAGGCTGGCTGCTCTCGTTGCGCTGCAACCACGCACGGATTGGTGGGTAGTTGGGCTGCGTTGGCACAGAGCCAGCCGCACCAGAGTACACTTGCATAAACACTGGCTTGAGCGGCTCAAAGTTCACCACACCGATTTGACGGTGCAGCAGCTGCATGGCCGTCGCGAGCGATCCAGCCGCAGCATGGTCGGCCGCGAGAGACGAGTTGCGAACCCATTGCACCGCAAGGCTGGTTCCAGGCTGTGGCGCAGCAACGAAACCAGAATCCACACCGAACGATCCAAAGTCGTTGTCCAGCGCATCATCGAGCGACGGGCGGCCCAATGACAGCGAGTCGTCAAGGTCCAAGTCACCGTCGTCACCCCAGGCATCACCAGCATCCAGCGTCAAGTCCATCGACGCCTTGCGCGCTGGACGCTCTTCCACTGGACGTCTGGCGCTGCTGCCACTGCTGGCATCTTGGCGCTGAGCGCTGCGCTCAGCCTCGCGTTTCTCGGCAGCGACCGCGTGGTCCTGGATCGTTGGCTCGTTGATCTGAACCTGTGGCCAGTTCTCGTTCTCGATCTGGCTCACGCATGCAGGAGGAGAGAGCAACGCCGCGTTGGCACGGGTCTCACGAGCCAGGAAGGCGTCCGCGTCGAAAGCAGGGTTCGACTCGGCCAAGATGGCCTTCAAGCGCTCGACATGCTCGGTCAAGCTGTGAGTGGCAGCAGTGAGCAGCGCAAGGCCAAACTGACCAGCGGATTCAAGCGTGAGCACGCGAACCTCGACGTCGCCCAAAAACAAAGCGTTGTGGAAGCGCGACATGATATCGTTGCGGACTTCCGCGATCTTGAGCATCTTCTTGAGCTTGTCGCGGTTGCCAGTGACCAGGTATAGGAACGAGAGACGCTCAAAGTTCTTGGTGCGCTGGTACGCCATCTCCACGACCTGGATGTTGCCCTGGCGCAGCGCCTCGACGCCAAGCTGGTGCCAGCACTTGCTGTCGTCCAGCTCGTACGCCGAGTTGAGCGCGACTTCGAGGTTGCCGCACGAAATCGCGAGCTTGAAGCGTGTCTTCTCGTCGTTCACAAAGTGCAGCGCGACCTCTGGGTACCCCTTCTTTGTCAGGTACGAGATGATCGCCTGGCCACACAGACGCGAGTGGCGCACCATGCGCATCACTTCTGTGTAGTTCTTCTTGCTCAGCGCGATCTTGAACTCGCACTCAGTCAGATCCACCGCCATCGTGCGCATCTTGGCCTCACGGTCGAGACAGTAGAGCTTTGAGCCTTCCAGGTGCGTCAGGTACACAGGCACATCGAGCGTGCGAATGATGCCGCTGTCGCCGTTCGTGAGCGAGTACTTGATGTGGTTGAGCGTTGTGTACACAAAGATCTCCTCGGGCGAGTTCGCCCAAATGCCGCTCTTGATGCGCACGGATTCGGTGATCGTGCTCAGGTGGTTCAGCTGCTTGTCGGCCAGTACGATCGAGTGCTTGCTGATCATCGCGACGTACTCGTAGTTTGGACTCCACACGACGTATTTGACGCGTGGGGCCTGCACATCGGCCAGCACGCGGCGACTCTGCGTCTCGTACAGCACCATCTTGTCGTCAATGTGCAGCAGCACACGACCGACGATGCCGCCAAAGTAGAGACCATCGGCGGTGCCGTTCGGCGGCGTGATTTTCTTCGTCACTTCGTTCTGGAAGTTCTTGATCACAATATGGCGCGACTTGTCGAGCACAGCGAAGCGGTTGCGCGCGACGAAGACAGCGAACATGCCTGGGCCACGGCTCGAGTCCGACGTCTCACCGTTCGAGCCCTGACCAAAGGTTACGAGCTCGTACGAGCCGCCTTCAGCGTCGGTGGTCATCAGGATGCTGCTCGTCGTCGATGACGTCGGGTCGTACGGGTTGTAGTTCAGCGCGCGTGGTAGGTTGCCCATGCCCGTGCCGGCCGTGCCCGTGCGGCGGATCGCAGCGACTGGCACATCGCTTCCGTCCAGGAACGAGTACATGCGCACGTAACGCTCCTTGACGTAGTACGCGCGGCCTTCGTGGATGTCCATCGCCGGACGCTCGCGCTCCAGCTTGAACACGATCATACCGGAGTCGTGACCCGCGGCGAGGAGGTTCTGCGTCGGGTGGGCCTGCAGGATCCAGAAGCGGTCGTTCTCGCGGCGGAACGTCTGCAGCCCCATGCGCTTCGAGATGTCCCAGACGCGGATCGAGCGGTCCTCCGAGTTACTGATTATGAGCTCGTGGCGCGGGTGGAAGATCACGCACGACACGTTGTTCGTGTGGCCGCGCATGGTGTCGACCTCCCATGCCTTGGTCTCGTTCATGCGCCAGAGCTTCACCTGGCGATCGTCGGCGCCCGACACGATTAACGGCAGCGTCGGGTGGAAGTTCGCCCAGTTGACGCCGCGGTCGTGGCCCTCGAGCACGTACTTGACGATTGCGTCGCTCGCGCCAAAGATGTCGTGGTTGTTCGCGCGCACGGGAGCGACGTCGTCCATCGACGTGGGTGCGCCGCGCACCGTCTTCTTGCGCAGGCCCGTGGTATCCCACACGCGCACGGTCTGGTCGAGCGACGCGGAGACGATGAGGTCGTCCTTCGGGTGGAACGCGGCGCACATAACGTAGTGGTTGTGGCCCGTGAGGATCGAGACGCACGAGCGCGACTGCCAGTTCCAGATGCGGATCGTTTGGTCATCCGAGCACGAGAGGATCCACGGGTACTCGTGGTGGAACTGCACCGTGCGGATGTAGTCAAGGTGGCCGAGCAGCGTGAAGAGACAGCGGCGCAGCTTGAAGTCCCAGACCTTGAGCTTGTAGTCGTCGCCACCGGACGCAAAGAGCGGCTGCGTCTTGTGGAAGTCCACGCCGCGCACGGGGCCATCGTGCTCGTCGAAGCGGTCGAGCAGCGTGCCCATGCGGTAGTCCCATAGCTGGATCACGCCGTTGTGCAGCGACGTGAGGATCCACGGCCGGCTCACGTGGAACGCCAGCCCCTTCACGCGGTTGCTCTTGGACTCGAACTTGGTCAGCATCTTGCCCGGATCTTGCGAAAATGGAACTGAAGTGACTGGGCTTCAGTATGGGGGGGCGAAAAGGGGGGCGGGCTTCAAGGCCAAGGCAAACGTGGCTTGACGTGGGGCTCGCTGGAGAGACTCGCTCTCAATAAAAGCCCGCTAAAGGGAAAGCAGGCTTTTATTGAGAGCGGGTCCTGTATTGTGGGAAAGCAAGATGGAAATCGTGATTGATTTTAAGCGCGCTTCTTGTATGCTAGTTGTTGTTTGAATGCGCGCTTTTACGGATAAATTAGAACCGCGCGTTCTCATTCGTCGATCAACCAACAAAAACGCAGCAGCTCCAATTTCCAGGTTAGTGCGACATCACGCTCGATATGGGTGCGCGCGTGCGTGGCGCCTCTTGTCCGTGCAGCTTTGCCAAGTGACATACACTACACTCGCTACGTACCCGTCCCATGCGACCACCCAGTCGTATACGAGCCCACCAAACGCTAGACCGACTGACTGATTCATCGCGGCTGAACAGATAACAATCATGGAATCGACAGAGCAGCAGCAGCAAGTGGGCGACGCGCAGGCGGCGCACCTCGCGATGTACCAGTCGCAGCAGCACCAGTTCCTCCAGCAAATGGTATGTCTCTCTGTGTAGAATGTGGCTCTGTATCGAGGTCTGGTGTGGACATGCTAACAAACGCTCCTGCTGGTGCTTGTTATGTGCAGATGGTAGGAAGACGATGGCGCTTCACGGAATACTGTAGCCATATCCAGACAAGAGAGCCAAGGACACTAAGTGGCACCGTATTTTGTTTATCTCATGTAGCAACAACAGCCAAATAACGAGCAGTGGCGGACCATGTACAACAACAACATGCTCATGATGCCGCACTTTATGGTACGTTTGATAGCACCCTTTCCTCATGGCCACCATCTCACAATCATCTGTCCCAATGTATGTTTTGACCTACGCAGATGAACCCAGCACTATTGACACGGATGGCCGCCCAGCCCGCCAGTGAAGTCGCGGCGGAAGAAGAGCCCGTGTACGTAAACGCAAAGCAGTACCACCGCATCATGATCCGCCGCCAGCAGCGCGCCAAGCTCGAGGCGAAGCTCGGCAACGCGCGCCAGCGCAAGGCGTATCTGCACCAGTCCCGACACAAGCACGCCATGCGCCGTCCGCGCGGTCCTGGTGGGCGCTTTCTCACGAAGAACGAGATCGAGGCGCTCAAGGACGGCACGCTCCGTTTCGAAGATCTGCCGCTCAAGGCCGTCAAGTAACGAAGAGGTTGTCTGTATCTGCGGAGCCAAACTGTTGCGGTACGGCATAGGTGGGCGGCATCCACATGCGTTTGCGATTCATTTAAGACACGAGAAGGCGAGACTGTGTTTCGCTTGACCTGCCTGCATGACGAGAAAATATATAAACTCGCATTTCATTGGCGGGCATTCGATCCAGCTACAGCTTGCTCTGCTGAGGTTGCTGCTGCTTGATACTCACGCCATACACTTTGCCACCAGCAGCAGCCAGCCCACCACTGGCCTCTCGGTTGACAAACAGGAAGTCCGCGCTGGGCAGAAGCAGCACGTGCGTGGTCGTCTCGGCCTTGACAGTGAATGGCACGGGCTCGCCGTTCAGGATCTCCTTCTCGCCAATGACCGCGCCATCCTGCAGCGAGTACGGATGCGCCGAGTGCACATGCACGCGTCCAGAGCTGTTCACACAATCACAAAATGGTTGCGCATGATGGAAATTGTTAGTGGACCCAGACACTGCTATAACGTCACAGTCGACAATGTCATTGTACCTGATGATGTACACGGCAGTCGAGAGCTTGCCGCGCGTGCAGATCGCTTCGCCGCGCTGGTACACGCACGCGAACAGCGGGATGTTCCGCTTCTCCTTCAGGCTCTCGATCGCTGCATTAGCAACGGGCAACACACATGAAGACACGTGAGAATCCCAACAATTTTGACCTGTGCAGAGCAAATTCTTACCGTCCACGAGGCTGTTCGGTCTCTGAAGCACGAGCCGCGCGGTAGCAGGTGAGAGCGCGACCAGCGAGTTGCGCTTGTACGAGACCGACGTGACGTCGATTGACGTCATCACATACCGGTAGTTGATCATCATCGAACACGACGTCACGAGCGCCTGGGGGGACAGGTCCGCGAGAAAGTTCACCTGCTCCACCTGCGCGCCGTTCTGCAGGTGGAAGTTCGCCACGGGGTTCAGGATCTTGTCGCCCTTGCGCTCAAAGAGGATGTAGCGTGCGCACGCCGACGTGAGCACGTCGCGGATCGTATCCACGAACGCCTGGTCCTTGTGCCACTCGGGCGAGCTCAGGCGCTTGAGCATCCATTTCGTGAGCGCGTGCTTGTTGACGCCAAACTTCATCGACACGCGCTGGCTCTGCTCCTGTGTGAAGAGCGAGCGGCCGCTAGCCACGCTGCTGAGCGCTTTGCGGATCCAGTTTCCAAAGCCCGGGACGGGAGACAGCGTCGCGGACGTATGGCACTCGGGGAATTGGCTGCTCATGCGCTGGATCGTTAGGAACAGCAAGTGGCTTGCGATGTTCAGGCCACGAAGACCGCCGTTCGCGTTCGAGATCGCGTAGAAGACAATGTGCGACGGTTTGTCGACCAGCACCGTGTCTTCATCCAGGATCGGGTCCACGCGGTCACACAGGTGGTCGGTCACGACCACGTGGACAAACACGAGAGGAGCAGTCGGCATGTTTGAGTGGAAGAGCCCAAAGCAGAACCGATTCGGCCCAGAGATGCGGCGTTGCAGGTCGCTCCAGCTGCGGAACGCGTGCACGCGTTCGTTCTTGAGTACGAATGCAACGAGTTTCTCCGACGACATGTCGATGCGGCGGAAGCGCATGCCCGCCTGCGTGGCGAACAGGTCGCGCATGACGGTGTCGAGAAAGTCGAGCGCCTGGAGACTCGCGTTTGGCAGCTGCTTCTCGTACTTCTTGACCAGCCGCGCGAGGTCCACGCGCAACTTCAGGAGGAATTTTGGCCCCGGCGGGATCGAGCCGACAATGAGAAAGAACTGCTCTGTGAGCGGCACGAGGCCGCGTTTGATGCTCTTGGAGATCGTCGGGTCGTTCTTGCGGCTGAAGCCCAGCGCCGCCGCCATGACGTTCAGCACGAGGTTCGAGCGCGGGATCGACGGCAGCGTCTTGACCATGAGCGACAGGTCCTGGATGCCCAGGTCCACCGCAAGCGCGAGCACGAGCTCGAGCTTCTGCGCCTCCGTGAAGTACTTGTAGTCCTCGCAGAGCTGCGTCGCGAACTCGCGGCGCCGCTTGAGCCCGATGACGAAGCCATCACTCACGTCACCATCCAGGATTTGCTACACATTCACGCACATACACAAGCACAGCGCAGATGAGTAGATATACAATAACACCAAGCAAACAAGAGCCCACGCCACATCACTCACATGCACGCGCTGCGTGAACTCGTCGCGGCTGAACGGCGCGATGATCGTCGGGTCGGCGTCGCGCAGCTCGCGCTGCTTGGCCTTCACGGCGTTCCGCTCCAGCTGCGCGCGCACCCACTCGTCGCTCCCCTGGAACACCTCGATCGCCGTCGCCATCCCAGAAGCGCTCGTCGCACCAGTCGCCTCACTTGCTGCTGCCGACACCATCTCCATTGCTGCTTGCGTTGATGTCATCAACACTGGCACTGGTCGCTTCAAGTCGGCGCAGGTTCAATTGTAATACCTTACATTATGTCTTTGCACCGGACTTATTTGATAATTGTATGGCAATGCAAACCTCTTGAAAACTATGCAGAGGTTGGACATATGATTACAATTTTCAAGTGTAAATGATATTTTGGAGGCACCAGTTGCCTCCAAAACAGTAGACCCTGCTGCATTTGCTGAGCTACTCCCAACCAATTCGGCTTGCCCCAAGGTAGGTGCATACGCGCGTGACCTCTTAGCCTCTCTCTGTGCAGCGATGACGGAGCGTAAGGGCATCTACTTTGGCACGATCAATGCGAGCGCGAGCGACCTCGTGCCTGCGAGCGTGCGGCGCGACGCCAACGGCAGTGGCACTGTGAGCAGCCTCGACGTCGCGATCCGCGCGGGCAACGTGAACGTGTCGGACTTGGTCGAGAAGGAGGTGCTACAGCTCTCGGAGAGCAGCAAGGCCGCGCAGGAGAAGCACGCGCAGCTGCTGCGCCGTATCGAGGCCGAAAAGCGCGCGCGCAACATTTCTGTGCCCACGAGCGTGGACGAAGTGATTCTGCGGCTGCGCCAGCTCAACGAGCCGATCACGCTTTTTGGTGAGCGCCTCGCCGACCGACGCGAGCGGCTGCGCGAGATCTTGTCGCGACTGGAGCTGGAGGCGGAGGAGACGGGCTTCGTGCACCAGGTGCTGCAGGACATCCAGCAGCAGGGCGGCCGACCGCTCGAGGCGCACTTCACCAGCGCCGCAGCCACATCAGCCACATCGGCAGACGCACAGAGCGTGACAAACGACCCGAACGTAAAGCAGGAGGACCAGTTGTTCTACATCCCGATCAAGAATGAAGAGCTCAAGCAGGCGCGGACAGCGATGTTTGCGATGTCGGCGACGCGGACCGCCGAGCGATTACGTCAGCAGCGACTGGAGCGAAACGCTGTGAGACCCGAAGAAGATACCACCGATTCTGCTGATGCGGCGGACCGCCATGCCGCCGAGCTGTACGTGACGGCGCAAAAGATGATCAACGTGTCGAGTCAAAATGGTGACGTGCGACCGATCTCGAGCGTCCAATTCGCATCGGACGGCGCGCACGTCGCGACGGGCTCCTGGAGCGGTCTCGTCAAAGTGTGGGACGCAACGAATGCGTCCGAGATAAAGGTGTTCCGCGGCCACGAGGACCGCGTCACGGGCGTCGCGTGGCATCCATTTAATGCGTTTTCCGACATGTCGGACGGGTCCGACGCTGTGTGCTTGTGCAGTGGCTCGGCCGACAGCACTGTGCGTCTCTGGTCCGCGTCGCGCGCCGAGCCAATTGCAGTGCTCAAGGGCCACCGCGCGCGGCTAGGCAAAGTGGCGTTCCACCCATCGGGCGACTACGTGGGCACGACGAGCTTCGACCACACGTGGCGCCTATGGGACGTCGCGACGGCTCAGGAGCTCCTGCTGCAAGAAGGCCACTACAAGGAGGTGTACGCGATCGCGTTCCAGAATGACGGCGCGCTCGCGGCCACGGGTGATCTGAACGGCATCGGCCGCGTGTGGGACTTGAGATCCGGCAAGGCTATCATGCCGCTACAGGGCCACTCGAAGCAGATCCTGTCCATGAGCTTCTCGTCGAACGGGTACATGCTAGCGTCCGGCAGCGACGACCGCAGCGTGCGCATCTGGGACCTACGCCAGCGCAAGTGCTCGTACATGATCCCGGCACACAGCAACCTGGTGTCCGAGGTCAAGTTCTCACCCGCGTCCAGCGAGCTGCTGCTGAGCGCGTCCTACGACGCGTCCATCAAGCTCTGGCGCACGCGCGATTGGAAGCTCATGGCGACGCTCAAGGGCCACGACGGGAAGGTCATGAGCGCCGACTTTGCGCCGGACGAGAAGCACGTCGTGTCCTGCGGCTTCGACCGCACGTTCAAGTTCTGGGCTCACGAACGCGAGTTCTAAAGATGTCGTAGGTCTTGAGTCAAACGTGGCCCTCTCTTACTTCTATCATAACGAAATCACGACAACAACAGTGCGCCTCCCAACTCTTATTTTCCAGTTCACCGCCGGCCACATGTCGTACTAACCTTCCCAGCTCTCCTCAATCGGCCTGGCCTTCCACGCGAGCCATTCGCAGAACCCTGAGCTTCACCTCGGTGTTGCACAGGCTGTCAGAGATCATTCGCCCCGACTATGCTTCGACAGATAGATAGACACATCACCTCGTATCTGTCGCCTTCGACTAGAGACATGGAGACCGAGTCGGCGACGATGTTCACCTCTGGCATCTCGACATTGAGCGTATCGTAGAAGCCGTGCGTCTCTCGCGTGAGAGTAGGTCGATTGTTTTTGCTGTCATGCTCCTACTCGCGATACCTCTCGTGAGCTCGACAGTGCTCGCTTGGTATCAACTGGCAGCTGTCGGCTTTCCACAGCGAACCAACCCTTCTGGAAGCAGCATGCTGCCGCTCGCGTCCACGATCACGGACCACACTTCGCGCTACGCCTGCAAAGTTTTTGACTGGTAGCTCGAATGCTCAGATGGTTGATTGATTAACCGACCACCTACAACGGTGGCAACTCTGGCAAGTCTCGGGGATTAGAAGACAAGAGTTCTTTCGAATTGATTAATGGAAAATGGAAGGTAGGTTCACAAAAAATCTCTATCCGCCTCAAGCGGCTCTAGCTATTCTCAAGACGGACTTAGTCGCTATCACTGTCGTCGCTCGAGTCCGAGTCCAGCAGGCTGAACGCGTTCACCACGCCATTCGTAACTTTCGTGCTGCTCTGTTGCAGTGCTGACGCTTCATCTTCGCTGTCATCCTCATCCGAAGCCTCGTCCTCCACTGCGTCTACCTCGAGTTCTTCTGTTTCTCTGTCAGTAGCCTCTTCCGACGCCTTGTGCTCCTCATCCTCTTGCTGAACCTGGAAGTCTTTGATCGTCTTGGCCGCGCCGTCCTTGCCCGTGTAGTTGGGCGGCAGGAAAAAGAGCGGGATGATGCCGTCCACCGTATCGCGAATGAGCTCCGAGCCCGCACGCTGGTGGTCCGGGCGACCGCGACGGTCCGTGCGGTACCCGCGCTTCTCGGCGTACGCCTCGCAGATCGTCCATGGTGTCCACTCCTAAGGACACACAAAATCCAGATGTTAGACATTAGACTGCTGGCCACGATATGACATCCCAACACGGTGGCCAGACGCACCAGTTCCTCCTCGATGCCGTCAAAGAGCTGCGTGCGCGGCTTCAGGTCGAGCACTTTGTCGAGCGCGACGTTCTCGGCCAGGAACCGAATCGCCGAGTACGGTTCGCGAATCTACGCGCCACACACAAAACACAGCCAAACGATTAGAATCTCATCAACAGCAGCAGCTAGTAGTGGCATTTCTTGGAAAGCAACCACTGTGGACGAACCTGAGAGAACGGGTAGAGGCCGCAGAGCTCCTGGAGGTACTTTGGTACGTTCGCGAACGGGAACACGAGGCCCGGGCAGTCGCAGATGCAGATGTCCGGGTGGATCATGATCGTCTGCAGGCGCTTCGTGTGGCCGGGCGTGTGCGAAACGCTCACGATTTTTTTGCCGGCGAGCGCGTTCAATACGCTCGACTTGCCCACGTTCGGGTGGCCGATGAGGCCAATTGTGACCTTGGGGATGTTGTTCATGTGCACCTCGGCGATGGGCGTCGTCTCGGCCACGATCGCCGACTGGAGACGCACCTTGCGATGGCTCTTGAGCTCCGCATGCTCCTCTTCGTCGCAGCGCGCGCACATCAAGTACCCGTGGGCCACGGCCTCGGCCTCCGTGGTGAACGTGTGAGCCCCACCAGCGTCCGCAGCAGCCGCACGGGCGTGGGCGGACGACGCAGAAGCGCACGAGATGCACGCGATCACGGCGTCGTTGTAGCCGCAGTGATTACACGGATACACGTCCATGCCATTGGCGTCCTTCTTGGCCTGAGATGTTGACGACGATGCCGCCGTCTTGGCGCTCACCTTTTGCTTGCGCTTGGCGCGGCGCTTGCCCTTGATCTCCTTCTCGGGTTCGATACTGCCCGAGAGGTCCAGGTACTCGAGTTCCGTGGCCGTGAGCGTGTTGAGCTCCTCGGCGATGCTCCGTGCGATGTCCGCGTCGACCTCGCAGGACTTGAGGATGTCCACGGCGCCGCGGATCGCCGACGCGTCGCCAACCTCGAGCTTCTTGCTGAGCACGCGGCGGCGGTTGCTCACATCCGTGTCGCCCTGTACGGCCTTGGAGCGCGACGAGAAACTCACGAAATTACACTTTGGGAAGCGCTTCGCCAGGTACTTCTTCCAGAGCTCCACGACGACTGCTGGCACGAGGTCCACCTTGTTGAGCACGACCGTCATGGGCTTCTTGAGCTCGGCCGTGACGAAGTCGTAGATCGACGGCGGGATGTGGATTAGCGGGTTGCGAATGTCCGTCACAATGACGATCTATGGATTAAAGCAACACACAGTCACAGTCAGTCGATGATGGTTTGTGTGGTGTCATGCAAGTCAAGATCACACTGTCAACGTACGTGCGTTGCACGCTCGGTCACGCGCCAGAGCTCGCGCCAAACCTCGAGGTTGTGCTCAAAGTGATTCAGCTTCTCGTTCTCGTACTTCCTGTGGATCGCCGTGAGCCACTCGTCGAACATCACGCCCTCGTTGTCGTCCACTGCCATTCATGTGTTCACAAGAACGTTAGCACACACACAACAGCCATTCCAGCCTATAAAAAGCACAATGCCTACCCTTCTTCTTGGACATGGTGTAGTTCCACTTGGGGCGCTTCGGGTGGTCGAGCAGCCGGTCGCGCACGATCTCACTCGCGAGCAGCGGCTTGGTGCGCAGCGACATGTCGAGCGGCAGCTGGCCCTCCATGAGCCGTAGCTGGATCTGCTCCTTCGTCTCCTTCACAAAGAAGCTCGAGAGCTCCTTGCCCACGGCGTCCTTGTTGTTCTTCCCGAGCGCCACCGTGAGCTTCAGGCGCGAGTTGATGTCCGGCGCAATGTCCTTGTTGCGCTCGAAGAAGTCGGGCTCGTGCTTGAACGCGTCCTCACCGACCGTGTCGTGCATCTCGTCCTCAACAGCGCCAGCAGCATCAGTCTGATCGTCATCATCCGAGCCACTTTCGTAGAACGCGGCGTACTCGGGGTTGACGTCGTCGAGCTTGGCGGTCTCGTCCTTGCGCGTCGCAAGGCGCTGCTTGCGCGCGCGCAGCTGCTGCTTCTTCTGCTTGCCGCTGAAGTTGGCGGTCGCCGTGGTCTTCGCGCGCTCCTTGCGCTGCTCCTTGAGCAGGTCCAGCTCCTGCCGGCGCTTCTCCTGCAGCGCGGCCTCGCGCAGGTGCTTCTCCATCGCTGCGTCGCTTGCGCTGATCAACCCTGTCGTTGGCTTTTGGTTGTCAAAGGACTGGTGCGAGCAGATGAAAGACTTTGCTCTTATATGTAATTTGCCAATTGTAGCTGATCAAAACAACAAATCTATGTTGACTTGGCATTTGTATGCATTGACTATCGCGAGTGATGGGCCAAGTTCTAGGAGGTGGAGGTTGTATGCTGCTGTGATATAGCGCATCAGCGCGCGCCGCAATCAACACAAGCACTCACCTTTGTCGTCGTCAAGTTTGCAAATAAGCGGACCTTCTTGCCCAGCTCGCGCCGCCGGCCCCTCGTCCCAGCTAAGAAAGGTTCGCCCGGCCCAGGTTCCCTCGACATTAGGTCACGACGGTGTGGGATAATCCAGAAAACAAGAAGTGCCTTAGGCTATCTAGCTTAGGCGCATCCTAGGATTATGCACCTAGTTGAGTTCCTAGGATCATCCGCCTAGGTTTGAAGCCTAGGTCAGTGACCACTTAGGTCAGCCTTCTAGGTCAGTGAAACCTGGGTTTGTTTCCTAGGTCGTCAGCTCGTCTAGGTTCAAATTCGTACTTAGTTCGTTCCCGTAGTTAATAGGAGAGCAGGACGGGCACCTGGAGAGTCTAGGGAGCCAGTCCCGCTCCCACCAATCAGTAGCAAATTTCTCTCCAACCCCACAAGTCCCTCCGCTCCCTCTCCCCCTACAGAGCTCCTCGTCTAACAACCTGCAGTACGTTGGACCAGCGAGTGAGGAAGAGAAGCCCGTACCGGTAGGTGTGTATATCAGCGTCTCTGTGTATACATAGTATGCATGTACTAGCGTGTGCGAGTGTTTCGTGTGTAAGCGGAAGTGTGTGAAGAATCCCCCAAAACCCGGCCGGTCGTCTGCAACTCAGACTTAGGTTCTCCATATTGTCCCATTTACCTGAGTCCTAGGACAGTGAAGGTATTCCATATTGCAAGAGTGAAAAGAAAGTGTATATGAGTGTCCGTCTAGGCTCGTGGAAAACGTCCACGGGTTTAGATACACCCGCATCGTTCGGGAGGACGTTTAGCTTGGCCCCTCTACTCTAGCCTAAGGCGCGGATCGACTACTTATCGTTCGCGACCTAGGTTACACAGTAGCTTGTGTGAGTCTCGTGGTAGTGGCTCATCCACAAAGCAAGAAAATCTACCCTCCAGGCCCTGTGTGTTGGGGCCGAATAGAAATATATACACAAAAAGACTCTTCTTCCCCATGTAAGATCCATCCTAGGTGTCTTCAGCAAGTGCGTTAGTATCGGCGTGCTCTGTTCACGCTCGTATACATTCCACCCAATCTGAAAGAACTACGCCAAGGATACTTTAACAATGTCGATGCAGAGCAAATTGGAAAGTGAGCATTCTCCTCATCCTGAACATGCATGCTATCGTCTCGAGCTGCTACAACGTCCTAGTTTCTCGAATGTGCTCGAACGCACTCGTGCGTTCGAGAAGCGTCTAG